>JAQZBX010095816.1:0-11875 GCA_029593785.1 Cabassous unicinctus
TTTGCCTGATAGTCTACAGCTGGCCTTGTGGAGAGACGCAAGCCTGAGCCCAGAGAGAGGCAAGTCCTGGGAAGAGAGGAACCCAGGAAGCCTGAACCCTTACAGACGTCAGCAGCCATCTTGCTCCAACACTTGGCAATAAACTTGGGTGAAGGAGGTAACTTGTGCTTTATGGCCTGGTAACTGTAAGCTTCTACCCCAAATGAATACCCTTTATAAAAGCCAACATATTTCTGGTATTTTGCATCAGCACCCCTTTTAGCTAACTAATATAGATGTCTATGATTTTTTTAGATTTTTAAAAAAAAGTAAGTTACATAGCATGTATGAATGATGTAAGCTCATTAAAGATTCTCCATATGAATATTTATCATATATTATATACATATATATATATAACAGGATTCTCAACAGCAGAAAAATTCTCCTTTTGTAGGAATCTTTTCCTAAACTCACGAGGACTTGGTGTCTCTTTTCTTTGTTCTGTAATGCCCTGTCATAGCACCTACTAGAGTCTTATAAATGGGTTACTCTTTCCATTTCTCATACTAGATTCTGTGCTCTTCAAAGGCAGAAACCATGTCATACTCATCTGTATTAGTCATGGCTCTGTGGAGAAATAGAAGGAACAGGAGATTGTGTGTGTGTGTATTTGTGTGTGTGATCAAATCCTGTTTATATTAGAAGCATGGACAGTGGAACTGGAAAGGAGTGATGAGAACAAGGCCCCAGTTCCCTTGACAGGGTCAGATCCAGAGCATCAACCTCCCCCCAGCCCTATGCTATCACGAGAGAGAGAGAGAGAGACAGAGAGAGAGAGAGAGAGAGAGAGGAAAAGAGGGAGTGACAGAGAGAAAGAGAGGGAGAAAGATTGATTTATTATGGGAATTGGCTTCCATGACAGTGGGGATTGGCAAGTCCGAACTCCCTAGGGCGGACCACAAGCTGGAAACTCTGATGAAGGTGTAGATGAATTCCTTTAGGAGAAGCAGAAGCTGGCTGGCTAAAGTAAAGGCAGAAATTCTTTCTGACTTCTGAAAACCTCAGTTCTCTCTTTGAGACCTCCATTTGAATAGATGAGAAGGCAATCTCTTTTGTTGATTTTAGATGCAATCAGCCATAGATGTAATCCACTGACTAATAATATAAATCCATCCATGAAATACTCTCACAGTCAAGATCAAACCAGTGCTTGCTTGACCAAACAACTGGACACCATAACCTAGGCAAGTTGACACATGAACTTAACCATCACACCCAGCTCTGCATCCGCCATGTCTAGCTCAGTGCTGGGACCAAATAGGTAGTTAATGAAGCATGTGTTCAATGGGAGAACCATACCATTCATTACTGAACGATGAATCATCTTGCTTCTGGTGAAGTTTTTAGAGAAAAAATAAATAACCAGAGCCCCAATTTTTAGTAATATACCTAGTTTGGCAAGAACATTCCAAAGTATTGTTAGAATGCTATCATGGTTCTTTGGTAGCTCAAGGTCTTCCTCCTTCAGACTTAGTGTCCCCATGTGAGGCTGGACTCAGGTAGAAAAGTCCTACTGAGCAGAGCTATTTACTTGTGTGTGAGAAGCCCTTCTCGCTCTGCTCAAACATCTCACTGTGAAAGACAATAGATGGGTTGACATTTGGTGAGGTTTTGTTTCAAGATCATTCTTCCATCAGAATAAGTGTTGTACCATTAATAAACCGAGCTTGTAATTCAAAAGAAATCAATTCTAAGCAATAATAAAAGCATAGCTGTTTGGAAATCCTGCACAGAAAAAAATGTTTCAAATTTCCTAATCATAGCTTCTTTAAAAAAAAAACAGAAAATCAGCACATCACACAGAGCCAGATAAGCATTGCACTTCTGAAAGAAAAAGGTAATACCATCTGATGATAATTAGGCTCTGCCATGTCACATGGCTGTGTGCATTTTGGAGAAGTAACCTTGCCTCCCTAAACTGGGTCACCCCAAGTTTGTTTCTGGTTCTTAAAAGTCTATGATGCTGGGAAGCGGGTGTGGCGCAATGGATAGAGCACCCGTTTACCATATGGGGGCCCCGGGTTCGCTTCCCAGCGCCTCCTTGTGAGGGCAGGCCGGCTCGCGCAGCGCCGTGGGCTGATGCAGCAGGACCTCACAGCAAGGGGGAGATAAGCAGACACAGAGAAGACACGCAGCAAATGGACACAGCAGCACAAGCAGCAAGGGGCGGGGGATAAATAAAATAAAATAAATAAATCTTTAAAAAAAAAAAAAAGTCTATGATGCTAAACTCTGCACTCCTTGGTTGACAAATACACTACATATGTACATATGGAGCACCTACAAACATGGCAGTTATCAAATGCTTCTCTGTTTGTATATGTCTATGTGACTTTGCTACATAGATCCTATTCTATCAAAAAGTAGCTATTATCATTGCTGGGACACATAAAGATGTGAAGGAATTTGGTTAACCGGTAGAAGGAGGTGCGTTAATAAAGGCAAAAAGAGCTAATAGAGAGAAAAAAAAGACAGTGACATAGAATGATTCGCAAGCAAGAGAAGTTATTCAGAGTCAGTTTACGCTATGGGCTTAGTGGATCAAATGTTTCATATTGTTTACTTTTTCCAAAACTTCACAGTCGTTCTTTGTTGGAAATATTTCCTGATATTCTGGCTACACTGTTCTTTCTTTAGTTTTACCTTTACTGTTTCACATTATGCCACCTCTAAGCAGGCAAAATAAGGACTTGCCTTCTTCGATGTGAACACCTTTTAAATATTTGTAGACTCTTATCGAGTGCCCAGGTACCCCCTCTTGACCATTGCTCGGCCAATCTGCCACGGCCAGATCTTTTGATCTTAATGCACGAGTCTCTCCTTTGATCCATTTGGTGCCATGCTCTGGACCCCCTCAACTATATCAGCTTACTTCTGTTAACAAATATTGTTCTGAGCATTCCAACTGTAGTCTTTGGAGAAGCAGATGGCAAAGAAAATATTCCTTTACTGCTTTGTGATGTAAATCCCTGGAGTATGTGATCCAACTTGAGACTTTCTTTTTGGCTATCACGAAAGTTGTTTCAAGAATACAGTTAATTTAAGCTGCCCCTTCAAGTTCTTAGCAATAATAAATCGTGGCACACTTTCGCTGCAGGGTGATTTCAGAAAAGGCCCTTTGTATTCATCTTCTGCTAATGAATTTTCCTCTGCCTTTTTCTGATTTTCTTTACTGGAGTCAGCCCAGTGTCTCAGTGGAAACAGATAAGCTTTAGAATATGAATAATATTGGGAGTGTAGGCTTTGGCCTAAATTCCCACTAAAAAGCAGTGGTGCTAGTTATACATCTGTTTCCTACAAGGCTGGGAGAAGTTTGCAGAAAGGGCAGGTTATGGAAAAGTTTTGACAATAGATGGTGGTGACAGTAGCACAACATTGTGAACATAATTAACAGCACTGAATTATATTTTTGAATGTGGTTAAATGGGAAATTTGTGGATGTCTATATGTTACTAGAATAAAATTTCTTAAAAAACCACTGAACTGTACAAGGCAAGCAGTGAACCTTAATGTAAAGCATGGGCTATAATTAATAATACAATTATAATAGCATTCTTTCATCAATTGTAACAAAGGTACCACATGAATACAAAGTGTTAATAATGGGGGGAGGGTGTCCTCTAATAAAAAAAAACTTATATTAAAAAAAGAAGAAGAGTAGGAAAACAAGATAAATATTGTATATTCCCAATTTTGTTCAGGTCCTGCCCTATCCTTTGGTCTCTCTCTCGGGACAGAATCATGCCTCATAAAAATCAGTAGCCATTATCAGCATCTGATATGGTGGATGGCATAGTGGACATTCAATAAATAGTTATTGAATAAACAAATGACTAGTTTTCTATTAGGACTTTTCTGTTTCATATTTGATTCCCTTGATTATGTTACTCTTTCAATGGGTAGATAAACGAGTGTTCTTTTTTTCCCTAACATTTCCCTTATTTGGTAATATGTTATCTCTATTTCTCGCCTCTATAAATCCTTTGGCATTATTCTCCAAACTTATTTGCTTTTTGCGATGCTCCTCAATTTCATGTGAAATTTTTACTACCCTACCTGCCTACTCATTCCAAAAAGACAGACCGGCACTTAGAATTGTGCCTGCCTTAACCTAATTTGAATTAATGTTTAGGGTATTAGTAAGAGGATATGCTTTTCTTCACATCTACATTTCACGTTCCCTGAAATTCAGATCTTTGCATCCTAAGCATTTTAATTGCCTTGAAAAGTGTGCAGGGGAAAGCAGAGCTCTCTAAGGCATTTGTTGCCTAGACAATAGAGCTTTGTGGATTAGAATCAGCCCCTTTGAGTTACCCTCAGAAGTGAAACAGAAAGCTTCTAGTAGAGGCCAGGGAGTCCAGAATTCTGCATGATTAACTTTCCAAAGCAGACATCGCTCCTTAAGGCAATTGTTGAAGTTTGTGGGTGAGATGCAGAGAAATTCCCAAAGGAATATTCACACTGGGAGCTGCAAATGGTCAGACTGCTGTGGATCTAGGACATTTTAAAAGACATGAGCTGTTCTAAAGTTTTGAAGTTAGAAATACATAATTTTCTCTCCCAGCACACTTACCTTGAAATTCTTACATGCATTTTCCTGCAGCAATTGGCCCTTGTTTTTAAAGTGGAAAGAATCTTTCTTCATATATAAAATGTTTAGGAAAAGACTCATGTCTCAGTCTCCTAGATGATCAGTAGGTTATTAGTTATTTAAAATGCATTTATTAAGCAGCATGACAAAACACTATGCTAGATACAAAGGGTATAAAATACAGCCCTGACCTTAAAGAAACTTCTCTCTGGTGGCAGAGACAGATGTATCCTTAAATAATACAGAGGAGAGACCAAAATAGAGATTGCAGTAAGCATGTAAATGAAGGCTCAGGGAGAAAACAAATTAGTCCAATTCCAAATTGTAATGCCAAGATTTAAAAAAATCCACTGGAGGAGCATTTGTAGCTCAGTGGTTGAGCACCTGCTCCCCATGTACAAGGTCCCAGGTTCAATACCTGGGACCTCCTAAAAAAAAGAAAAAATCCAAAAATCCCCTGGAGTGGTTGATATCGCAGGTAGTTGTCAGTATTATTTTCAGTTTTGAATATATTTTACCTTTCTCCATGAAAGTCATGAGTTCACTTTTCACCTCCTTTTCCTGTTGTCCAGGTAGTAATTTGGACTGTAAATCTGGCTGAATGTAAAGCCCACTGAGTTCATCAGCCATAACACTCATTTCCTCTTGCCCCTTCTGCATGAGCCACACACTTCTCGACACACTGATCAAACAGGAAAAGTTCTGTTTGCTCTGTTTGAGTATACTCCAAAGAAATGACCTCCCACCGAAGGCAGAATTGAAAATGTTTATTCTAAAATGCGAGTGTGTGCTCTGGGCTTGACTTGTGTCTAGAGCATATTTTATTGACAGTACTTTCCAGGTTGACTTTGCAGGAACTCCAGGAGACAGGGTTCTAAGAAACCTTTGCTGTCCGCTCTTCGTGAGGCATGTTCTGCTCCAAGGCCGCTGCCAAGCTCACTGCAGAGGTGGCTGTGGGGGCTGGGGCTGGGCCCCTCGTGCTGACTCTCCTCCACTGTCCCCAGCACTGTGGGAGAGGTGCTGGGGGCTGCAGGCAGAGGAGTGACACGGAGCCATTTACAGAAGAGGGGTCAGAAGTGAAGGAGGAAAGGAGCCCACTTAGGAAAGCTGACTCTATTTAAAAAGTATCCTTCCATGTTGATCTAAGAGTCAGATAAAAGTGAATATAAGTAGGGAAGAAAGAAATAAAAAGAAAAAGAAAAAGAAGAAGGAAGGAAAGGTGGGAGGGAGGGAGTGAGATATGTTCTATCTCACTGTGAAGGAAAGGGAAAGGCCTTTCTTTTTCTCTCTTTTTTTTATTTTAAAATTTTAATTGCAAAATACTTCAAAGATCCAGGCAGATGGACCTCATAAAAATCTTCAATTAATATTAATCAAGGGGGCGGATGTGGCTCAAATGGTTGGGCGTCCGTTTGCCATATGGAGGGACCTGGGTTCGATCCCCGGGACCTCCCGGTAAAATAAAAGCATATATACAGAAGGCGCATGGGCTGCCAGGCTCTGTGTGCCGGTGAGCCACCAGGCCCCGGGAGCCAGGCAGCAAGATGATAAGAGAGACGCAGGGGAGAGACAAGACGAGATGCTCCAAAAACCAGGAACCGAGGTGGCGCTGGTGGCAGAACACCTCTCTCCTACATAGGAAGTCTCCAGGATGGAATCCTGGTGAAGACTGGAGGAGGAGGATGAGAAGAGATGGCAGGAAACAGACACAGAGAATTGCCCAGCAAATGGACACAAAACAGCAAAAATGGGGAAGGGGGAGTTTAAAATGGATAAAGTAAATAAATAAATCTTAAAAAAAAAAAATATATATATATATATATATTAATCAAAACACCACTAAGACAGTGAAAAACAAGCCAGAGATTAGAAGATAGTCACGATACGTATAATTGACAAACTTTCTCCAAAATTGATGAAGAATTCCTATAAGTCAATAGGAAAAAGCAAATAACCTAATTTTGAAATTGGACACATCACAAAAAGAAGGCACCAAAATGGCCAACAAGCAAAAGAAAGTGATTAACATTATTACTCATATGAGAAATGCAAATATGGTACAAGATGAGATAGCACTACACACCCACCAGAATGGATAATTAATTAAAATCAACTGGCAGGGGTCACAAGGGAACCCTTTGGGGGTAGTAGAAATATTCTATTATTTGTTGGTTGCTACACGACTGTATATTTGTCAGAACTCATAAGGCTGTTTGCCTAATATAATAAACCTGAAAAAAAAGTGCCTTACAACAAGTATTCATGAGAAAGTGAAGCAACTGACCTGGTCCTGGTGGTAGTATAATGGCACAAACATGTTGGAAAACTATTTGGCAGTGTTTACTAAAGCTAAGCATATACTGAGCCTAAGACACAGCGATTCCTGTTCTAGGATATATCCAAGAGAAATGAGGACATCCGTTCCCAAGCAGATATGTCTAAGAAATTTAGAGCTGCTTTATGTTAAAAAACAGAGGGAGAGAGGGGAGCTCAAATACCCCAATGGAGACTGGAGAAATAAATGTGGAATATTCATGCAATGGAATATTATACAACAGTAGAAAAGAGTGACTATACAGCAGCATGGTTAAACCCCAGTGATGCTAAGTTGAGTATAAGATGCCAGGCACACAAGAGTATATGTTGTATGAATCCATTGATACAAATTTCAAGATCAGGCAAAATTAACTGACAATCGAAGTCACATAGAGATCATCTGTGGGTGGAAGTGGCATAAACCGGAAGAAATACAAGCAGACCTCAAAGGGTGCTGAACATGGTCCAAATATTAACTTAGGTGGTGGCTGCATGGGTGTTATATATTTATGTTTATATACATGTGTATGCATATATAGAGTCATCATTTATTATACTATGGGTATTATCCATCAATTCAAAGAAAGAGTATGAAAAATAATATAACAGACACAATTGTATGTTATCTAGATTTTTTTCACGTTCAGTATTTTTATTTAATTTTCTAGCAGACAATTTACACACCTCCTCAAAATTTACTTTGCAAATTTGCTTATGTGTTATTCTACTTCACAAGTTCTTTGGCAGGGCATTTTTCTTTGAGATTCATCAGTGTTTTTATCTTCTGAATAATAAAATGGCATAAATTTACTAGAATTCATTTATTTGTACATTTATATTTCTTCTTCTGTAAGCATATATTTAACCAGTCTTCCTCTTGGTTTATCTATTACTTGTTTTGCTGATTGTTAAATATAAATTTTGGATACCAATTTGTTCCTGGTTATCTGTGTGACAATGATCTTTTTATCTTTGGTTAAGACATCTTTTTTATAGTGAAGTTAAGCAATATTAATATAATAAAATTTCTCAATCCTTATGATGTTTGTTTTTTCTGTCTTAAGTAATATTTATTTTTTAAATAATATTTCCCTTTCTCTAGGTCATAAATATATTCTCTGATATTTCCTTCTACTTTTCAACCTTTTACTTTTCATACCTAGATTTTTAAATGCATTTGGAATTTACTTTTGTATTTGGAATGAAATGGGTTTATTTTCCCACCAGGGGATAACCAGCATAGACAATGTATCAATTTACAAACAATATAATTAATTGTATCTGAAATACTAGTACTTAGAGGTGAAATATTTAGTTTGTTTGACTTCCTGTTAACGTAGTGTAGACATTTTATCAAAGGTCGCTAGGACTTTTAGATTACTATAGAAACAAAACATGCCAGATTCCTTCCAGATAACAAAAAAAGCAAAATTTGTTTAACAGTTCATACTTTTCTCACTGATTTGTAAAGTTAACTCTTTATTATTATATAAATGTTATATGTAAAACAAACTCTTTCTTGGTTTTCACCTTTTTTATAGAACTATTTAATTTTCCAAGTTAAGTATTTCCCTTCTATTTCCAGTTTGTTTTCTTTTAAACCATGAATTTTTTGAAATTGTATGTAAAAATTATGATTCCTTTTAAGATGATCATTTTGTTTTTCTCCGTTTATCTATTAATAAGATGAATCACATTACTAGATGTTTCTTACATTAACTTTCTTGGGATAAGCCCAATTCAGTCAATTGCAAACTGACCTAAATAAATTTAATCATGTACAAGTTTAGGTTCTTTTTAGCAGTTAACAATCACCTCTGAAAAGCCTGAGGCATGGAAGGACTAGCTACAACCCCATAACCTCCTTACCAGGTATAGCGAAAGCAAATCTCAGACCAGATTCTGCTCACATACCAAAATTTATTAAATAAACATTGATTGAAAAACAAGCATAAAACTATTCATTTACATTGTTCTATTATCTAGATGAAATTTCAGCTCTCTTTACATTTAGGTGCTCTGACTAGCACTTTGCATAAAAGATATGACAACATTCCATAGCTGTCTTCAGGCAAACAAACTCTTCCAAACCAATGACTGGACAGATACTGTTTAAAGACTAAACCTCATAGTATCACTAGGAGTTCAGACTATAGGCTCATTGAATTCTCCTGCCTCGTGCATTTAAGGTTAGGGAGCATGTCTAAAATAACAGCCAATCCCCGTACGTTGAAAACCTTTAAATTCACCAATGACAGCCCATTTTCACATGCTTTATGCTTATTAGGTATATTGGCAGTCAAAGGGGTGCTGATGCAAAATACCAGAAATCTGTGGGCTTTTATAAAGGGTATTTATTTGGATAGAAGCTTACAGTTACCAGGCTATAAAGCATAAGTTATTTCCCTCACCAAATTCTTTTGCCACATGTTGGAGCAAGATGTCTGCTGATGTCTGCCAAGAGTTTAGGTTTCCTGGCTTCTTCTCTTCCCGGGGCTTGTTTCTTTCTGGGCTCAGCTGCCCTGCTCTCTCCACAAGGCCAGCTGTAGACTATCAGGTGACTGGCTCTGTCTCTCTCCCTGGGAATCAATTCTCTCCAGGCTCAGTTGCTCTGCTCTTCTGTGTGCTTACTTCCTGGGCTCCAGCTCAAAACTCCAACATCAAAATTCCAACTAACTCCTCTGCTCTGCCATGTAGTTTTCTACTGATGTGGCCCAATCAAAGCCTAAATCATTATTTAATCAAGTAAAGGTGAAACTTCTGAACCCAATACAATCCAATGTGCAAACAGGCCAGTTTACAAACATAATCCAATATCTATTTTTGGAATTCATAAATAATGCCAAACTACTACATTAAGGAACCCTTATTTATTGACTGACGTAATGCTAGCTGAAACCTCTAAGTGTGGACTTGTGATTATGGAAATTGACTGTACCACATCAAAACTTGGATTTACTAAAACAAATAGATTTCCACTTGGTCTTGGCTGAAGTACTTTAGTGAAATTACAGACAAAATAAATTATTGATTCAATAATTCAACAAATATTTATGGCACATTTTAGGTAATGGAGGTACAGAAGGAAAAGAAACAGACTAAAATCCCTGCCTTTATGAAAGTGGCATTCTAGTAGGAAAAACTTTTTAAAAAGGAGGGGAGGAGGAGATTACATAGAGAGTGATTTAAAAGCTTATAAACTACTTCTACTTCTGGTCATGTTGTAGCCACTATCACTGGACCTGCCATGAAGAAATAGAAAAGTACATAAAAGTATATTAAAGAACTGTTTAAGACATTGGACCATAGGGAGTACAGTACTGTGATACCTGCAAGAAGGGAAACAAATTATATGAGCCCTGCTATCATCCTTGATTTCCACCTGGATGCCTGTAAAGATGCTATTTTAAATATATTCAAAGATTTAAAGGAAAACATGTACACAATCATATGGGAAATGTAAGCTATAAAAAAGCAACAAAAAGGAACTTCTAGAGCTGAAAATATAATGCTTGAAAAGAAAATTTCACTGGGTGGGTTAACAGCTGATTAAACACTGCAATGAAACAAAATCATGAAATGAAGACATAGCTATAGAAATTATGCAAATTGAAGTGCACAGAGAAAAAAGACTGTACAAAAATGAATATGATTTAAAATATTTTAATGAGGGGAGAGCAGGAAATTTTTTGCAGAAATAACTGTCAAAATTTTAAATAAATTGATGAAAACTAAAAATACATAGATTAAAGAAACTCTGATTCCCAAGCATAAGAAACATGAAGAAAATCAAAACCAAGACACTTAATATTCAAATTCCTGAAAACCAATGATGAAGAGAAAATAATAAATGCAGCCAGAGGGGGAAACATTATGTACAAGACCAAAATGAAGAATCAAGAATTAAGAATTCTGATAATTCTCATCAGAGTCAATGTAAGCCAGAAGACAATTCAAAGTCATCTTTAAATTGCTGTAAGAAGTGTGAACATAGATGTAAACATCCAGTGAAAATATCCTTCAACAATGAAGGCAAAATAAAGTCATTTTCAGACCAAAAAAAAAAAAAAAAAGCTGGGAAGATTTTTTTCAGCATGCCTTTACTAAATATTAAAAGAAATTCCTCAAGCTGAAAGAAAAAACATACTATATGGTAACTTGGATCTTACAAAGGAAAGAACACCAGAAATGGTAAATATATAGGCAAATGTAAAAGACAGCTTAAAGAAAACATGATAACAATTTATTGTGTAGTTTATTATATGTGTAGAATTAAAATGTATGACTATTGTAGCACAAAGGGTGAGAGGGAGTAAGGGGAACTATTCTGTCATAGGTTCTTACATTATGTGGAATAGGCAAAATATTATTTGAAGAAAAGAAATGATAAGTTAAAGATTGTAAAGCACAGAGCAGTCACCAATAAATAAAAGATGAAACGCTAATAAGCCATTAATGGAGACACATTAGAATACAGGAAATTACTGAGTTAATCTAAAAGGAGGCAGGAATAGAGGAATAAAGGGAGAAAGAACAAATGGAATCACTAGAAAATAAATAACAAGATGCTAGACTTAAACACAAATATATGGATATTTGCAATAGATATAAGTGATCTAAACAATCTAGGAAAAGTAGAGCAAATTAAATCCAAAGTAAGTAGAATGGAGGAAAGAATTAGAGTAGAATTAGAGTTAGAGGAGAAAATCAAGCAAAGAGAGAAAATCAGTGCAACCAAAGCTGATTTTGTAAAGATCAATATAATCTACAAACCTCTAGCTATAATGGTGAAGAACAAAAGACACAGATTACCATTATTAGGACTGGGAATGGGTCATCACTATAGATCCAACAGATAGTAAAAGAATAATATGAAAAACTTTACAGCAATAAATTCAAATCCTTAGATGAAATGGATAAATTATT
>JAQZBX010095817.1:0-11872 GCA_029593785.1 Cabassous unicinctus
TTTTTTTTTTTTTTTTAACAGTAAAGCAGTGAATATGTGAGAACAAACTTGTACTCCAAGCATATTTTGAAATTAGTAAGGTATTCTGGGGAAAAGTAAAAAGTAGTTTTAATTCTGTGAAAACAAGCTAATCTTTGTTTTAGTCCCTAATTTTGAATAATTTTATATACTCAGTTTGAATGAATGAATCACATGGAAAGCTATGCAGTGAAAATGTACACAAATTTATTATATGACATACATGCTGATGTTTTTTGCTTGTAAATTCAGTAAGATGCTATTTTTTTTCTGAATTAATTCTGATATTTCTCTTTTGGTATTTCAAACCACTATGATCAAATCAGGTAATAGTGAGACTAAATGCATTTTGTAGAAATGTGGTATTTATATGCTATTCTCTTATTTAAATCTTCATGCCTGTGATTATTAGTTCAAATATCTATCTACATATCTATCTACAGATATATATCTGTAAGCATGTGTGTGTATATATGTATATTACATATATTATATACCTATGTATACATATTTTCTTACAGAAAGATCAAAGATTCATGAAGCCCCTTAGGGCATACAGAACTTTAGTTTTCTGGAGCAGTAGTGCCAAGTCTCAATATAACTTTCCTCAGAGGAATGCTCTACAAAATATCTGTTAAAACTATGAACAATTTTTGTGATGGATTTTAAAACTGCATAATATTGTGAGATATCAGGAAAGAAAAATCAGACAAAACTCAGATCCCCAAGTCGTCAGCTTTCTTTTATTCTTGGCTCTGAGATGAAAATTTACTTGAGGAGTTGGGAATAAGGAATATAGGAGACCCCCAAAAATTCAATCTGTAATCCAAATGGTTCAAACAGAAAGGTTTGTACTGCCCTAGCCTGGGTGGGAATGGATTTACTGGCAACCAATTAGTTGTCAATTCTTCCACAGGATTGGTTGCCTTAGGTTATGATCCAAAAGGAGTGGGTTGGAAGAGCTTAGTCACATCCCACAAAGACTGACTCTCAAATCTCAGGCAGTTAACCTGCACTCCATTGCAGAGAGGGGAGAAGAAAATCAGGTTGCATTTGTCAGATGTTTGGGAGAGCTGAGCAATCCTAGAAATTTGGCTGGACCAGTAATACAATGAAATACTAGCACAGAAACAAAATTAGTAGTCTACTGCCTGTAATTCTGGATCTGGAATCTTTCTTGTTTTCCAATTCCTTTAATGTGCTTTGATGTTTAAATCACAGCTACCCAACATCAATAAAATGGCAAAGCATTTATTTTTGTGGGAAGTACTAAAAATCAGGGTTTTATAATGGTTTACTTTTGAATCTAGTTTTTACTGTAGGTTGCTCTTAAGTATATGCACTTCCAGAATATGGACAGTCTTAACATAAACTTAAGGGGAAAAAAAAAAAAAAAAAGCAAATGGTGAAAATCATCCAAAACAATTTGAACTTTGTGAAGGTCCGTTTAAGTGGGTCATATGGCAATGGAATAACAAATCTAAAGAGGGGGCTAATCTGAAAGGCTCATTTTTTAGAAAAAGTCTTCCTGTTAGATAGAAATTTGAATAAGGCAATTAAAAGTAGGATCCATAACTCAGTATTTGAATCTAGGGAAAAGGCGACAGTGGTAAGTATGAGAAAAATCTATGAAGATATTTGGAAAAATTGTGACATTCATGAAAGAGAAGTTTTGCTAGAGTCTAACAATCAAGGCTGGGAAGAAGCCATGCACTGCTCAGTGTTCAATATCAAAATATAAACAATTTAGTAGTACTATAAATGGTAAAGTAATGTAGATCTTAATGGAGATTGACTCGTGGAAATGGAAAATAGGAAAATACAGTAGTAAGTGAAGTGTTCACGCCAAGTAGAAGATGTTTAGACTGCCTGGTTGCAAGGTTTTAAATGGCATGCTTTTTATCTTTGTGAATTTCAATTAGACTCTGCAATGGGGAAGTCAGGAAGGGAATATTAATGATGGAGAAGAAGGCTGGATGGCTTTACATTCTTCACAGAGCTAAACATGAGAGCAAATGTTTATTTAGGTTGTAGCATATCAAATGCTCATTCAGAAAGTGGTTGTTGATAGGTTAAAAAGAATAGCTTTAAATTATTTACAATGTAAAGGTTCTTCCTTTCATCACATAATCCTCTAAGCAAAGCTAAAATTTACTGTAGATTAGCAGTGTCTGTTGTTATGAAAACTGCACAATCTAGGGAAAACATCTGAATTTCTGATGCAAAACTAACAAAACTGAAGTGTTCGGCACATATTGACTCTGAACGTAAAACGAAAGAAACATATCAGCATGATTATACCCTCCCTCCCCCAAATTTTCTAATGTTTATATCAACTTCGTGAAGAGTTAAACACCGGCTCTGCTTCGCCTTAGAGTGTGTCCAACATTCTGCCTCGTGCAGTACAAAAAGGAAAATGTCTCTTTTGTGTTCAAGTTGCACATTTGGATTTTTATCGCCTCAGATAAAATAGAAGAGAAATAAGACAGATCAAGCATACAATGCTGAAAGTATAAGATGGGACTGGAATTACAACAGGTCCCTTTGTCAGCAAAAAGCCATGAAAAGGGAAAACCCCAAATCCTTACACATTCCCTGGGCAATGAATTGCAGAAATAGAAACACAGCAGGTCCCCTTTTGCTCAGGGGTAATGTAAACTTTTTAGAGCCCTTGATTGAGTTTGAATACCTGGAAGAGAGGACTTGTGTGAATAGAGGATGGGGAAAAGAACTGCTGAGCGAGCCAGACATTTCCAAAGGTGTATAATGTGCAAATGGACTTCACTGATGGGCTCGAGAGAATCTCTAGTCCTTAAGAGCTTTGAGGTGAAATCGGTCCTGCTTGCAGGAGCTTTAAGGCATGACTGGTACAACAAGAGGGCACAGGAAATCCGAAAAAAAAAAAAAAAATTAAAGAAATAAAAACCAAAAAACTTCCTGCTCTCTGAATCCACGTAAAACGCGTTGAACTTGGTCCTGCGTGGATGCTCTGATGACTAAGTAAAGGCGTGATTATTTCCCTCGCCCTCCAGCGGGAGCAGTACCTCTTTACCACTTCTCCGCAGCCACGTTGCTCCAGAGCAAGGATGTTGGGGGGCGGGCGACAGGGCGCGGCGCCGGGGAGCTAGGGCCGCGTAGACACGCTGCATTCCTACTCCGCACCAACACCCACCGGCACCCCGCCCCAGAAAGCAACGGGCCTCGGGGGAGCCCCGGCGGATTGCCTCGGGGAGCAGTTCGGGGCTGCGCGTGGGTTCGGCTCCTCTGGCACCGCGTGGGCGCGGAGAGCAGCGCTCCTGGCAAGTCCGGGCGCCCCCGCCTCCCCGGGCTGCCCCGCTGCAGGTGCCTGGAGGGGAACTCTCTGTTCCCCGGGGTCGATGAGGTGTGGGGGTGCCCCTGCGTTCACCGAGAACCACTTTAGCCTTCCTCCCTCTCCTGACTCCTCCTTCTCCAGGCGCGGGGCTCGTGCTCGCCACCGCCGCGCACCGCGCCTCTGCCGGCTCCCGGCCCCGCCCGCTCTAGCCATCGCTTCTCCCTCCTCCCCTTCCTCCTCCTCCTCCGCCCATCACCGCCACTACCGACGCCTTCGCCTCCTTCTACTCCTCTCGCCGCCGCAGCAGCTCCTCACGCTCGCCTCCGATCTCTTCCTGCTCACTCGGCTGCTGCTGCTGCAGTCTCTTTCTCTTTCTCTCAAGTTTTCCTATCTCCTCAAGATCAGGGCAAAGGGAGAAAAATATCGAATTCTGCTTGCTGCTTCAGGTAGGGTCGCACGTTTTGGTTCAACAGGGCTCCGGTGCTTGTCTCATTTCCTCCCATTCCACTCTCCAGTGATCCCTGGAAACCGAAGGGGCTCGGGTCCCTCGCCCTCTCCCTAGCCATTTGACAAATAATTTCGATACTCATCACCAGAAACGTATTTGCAACTACAATAAGATCCAAGACGCCCTCCCGGCGGCACGTTAGCCTGCTGGCTCTTTTATAGTCTTCAACTTTGCACTCTGCTTGCCGCTGCCTTGCCTGGCTGGTGTTTGATCTGGGAGCTTCACGCTCTTTCTATTACTGACATGGGCTCCTTAAACAGCTGTCAAACGCGTCGTTTCGCAGCAGTTGATCCGAACCCGGCTGTCTCCAAGACGTGGTCTTGGGCAACTGTGGACTGTGGATGAGTAGGAAGGGGAATTATTTTATTTTATTTTGGGGAGAGTGAAGAAGTGAAGACATGAGGAATGCAGTTCTCTGTAATGAAAAGAAGAAAAATTGAAAAAGTGGGCTCGTTGTCCCTTGCTTTTTCCTGCTCTGGTTGCGGGGGTGGTCTGGGTCGAGGGGGTTGTAGCATGAAGTACTCATGTCTCCTCCCCTTTTCCACTCTTCCCTCAAACTCATTCCCTTCTCCTATTTATATGTCCGTTTGGGATCCCAGTTTTATTATTACACGTGTGCAGAAAATATGTGTGCTGAAGATGGGGATAGGAGAAGTTCCTGGGAGAGCAAAAGTCTGATTACTTGGTCATCTTACAGCCAATAATAAGAAAAGAAAGGAAAAAAGAAAGAAAAAGAAAAAAAGAAAAAACCCCAAAAAATCCTCCCTCCCCCAATTATCACGCTGTACACTCACTCCACTGTAGTAATTGTCATAGCTTTAGTTCCAATTCCTAGTTGAAATGGCATTCTTTGGGGTTACTTGGATGGTGGGGACTGAGGGTAATTTTAAGTGTCTTTTGATTTTCTTGCATGGCTGTAGGAAGAGCAGCAATGAAGACGAAATTAAACATCTCCAACATGCAGTTTCTGCTTCTCCTTTTCTTGGTGTGGGACCCAGCCAGGTGAGACATTTGTTGTATTTGATTGTTTTAATTCAGGGTGAAGGTGTGTTTCTTGAAAGCCATCAACACAGAGGTACCTTTTGAGAATATGGATTATTTTGAAGAATTATTTCTAGTGAAATATGGTTGAACTGTAAGATTGAAGTGGCAGAGACTATGAGAAGTTCACTGTTACTGTTTTTAACAATAAAATAGAAAAGTGAACAGAAACATCTTCTAAGGAAATTAAAAAAAAAAAAACTACTGAAGAAAAGAATGTCCTTACAAGAAATTGAAGTGGTTAAATTATATGTGCTTATAATCACACAAGCTAAAATTCAGTAAGGAAGCCAACAATTTTCCTTCAAGTCAAATAGGAAAGCAGGAGCTAAAATGATTTGTGTTAACTTAATTTTTTTTCTCCTTTATTAAATGGCCTTGGCTCTTTTAGACAACGTAGAAAACCCAAAAGAAACGTGAGTCTTAAACCTCTAGGTGGAGGTAGTATACAACTTCACAACCACAAACAATAAAACAAAAGCTTGATTTATTAATCCACTTTTCATATTATTGATGTAGAGATTTTCTATTCTTAAAATGATTATTGTCAAAGAGAACTTATTTTAAATGTATAATTAATTTTGGTTTACCTATGCACTACAAGCATGCAATTAATTTTTATTGCTGTCATTAACTTCATCTTAGTTGTAGTCTATCCTGATTTATATCATGATACATTAATAGGCATACATTAATGGGCATTTATTTAATGCCTTTAGGGTATAATTTTTGAAATACCAAAGATATTAAAATACAAGTTTCCTAGGAAAATTAATATATTCATGTAACTATTCCTTTTTTTAAGCAATGTCATTATTATACCTTTATTTCTCTTTTAAATTTTCATTTTCATGTTCAAGTAATTGTCAAAGTATGAAAAATACTATTTTCCAGAATTGAGAAGAAGAAATCTATTTTTAAAGCCTTATTTTTAAATTGGAAAACAGCTACTCATTTAACATCTAAATTATGACTTTAGAAGAAAATTATGACAGGTGATTCAAAAAGAGTTTTGAGTGAAAATCTGTGGAACTGCAGGATTACTATGGTGATTGGTTTTAAAATTAGCATAAGTAGGCAATATAGAAACTTTGAAGCTAGAGAGTATGAACTAATTTACTTATATAATTTTAAATGTTTATCTTCATATCAGTGTCTTAATATTTTCTCTGCTCTCAGAGCAATATTTGTTTGAATTTGGTTACCAAAATATTTTAATGTATTATGAGTACTTTTAGCTACTTGCCCTGTAACCATTTAATGCAAATAGAGTCTGTCAATGATATTTTACACAAATACACCTAGATCAGAATGCAATCACATATCTTTGATTTTGAAAGGAGTGAACAAGCCATAATTAATTAATAATCATTGAAACTCCTCAGTGCTAAATTTATTTCTCTTTACATTTGACCAGTAGTAATGCTATAGCCCATGTTTTATTATATTATAGAAATGATTTTTTGGGGGTGGGAAAGTCATTTAAATCTCTGAATCAATATAGGGAAAAAAATGGCAGTGAAAGGGGCTTTCTATTTTATACATCCAGTTGCTTCTGCATCAAATTGCTAAATGTCACAAAATCAGATCAGTTTTATGATGGAGAGAATTACCGTTTCTAACCCTTTTCTGGGGATATTTTAAGACCATTTGTTCTTTCTACAAATTTATCACAAAGAAAGTGAGTGGATGTTTTAATCTTTATGTGGCCTCTTATGGCTCTCCTCAGAGACCATTCAGGAGAGACTGCTCTTCCAGGACTCTCTGCAGCCTCGTATGCTGCTGATCTTTTCAGAGCCCCTCTCCACCTCTCTGGCATCAGTGGAGTCTGGGGCACCGCCAGCGGAGTTTTCCTGATGTCTATATTGCACTTGGCCATTGGGTGGAGGTATACCCAAAGTAAGGAAATGATCTTGGTTTAAAAGGGAAAAAGACATAACAAGAAAAAGAAAAACAGTTACGAGGGATGTGGAGAAGTTTTGTACCTCCAAGGACGCAGTTTAATTTCCAGTTAATATTCAAATCACTGAAGAATTATTTCTTGAGGCCCTTTGATTATCATAGCTTTCTAACTGCAGAGTAACATGATGAAAAGTGTCTGCATGTGGTAGTCTACAATCATAATATATTCTAGAAAATGGATTTTAGAAAGGAGTGAATAGTCCACACAGAATAAGTGGTTGATATCTTAAATGATTTTGATATCAAACTTTCTGATAATGTATTATTTAGCATCCACTTTCAGTAGCATGTTTATCTTCTACACAGACATACTGCTATTTATAGAAATGAAAAAAGGAGGAAAATGGGTGGCACTAATAGCTTAGGAAAGCTTAAAATTCAAATCAAGGAAGGAGAGCATGTTGGCACTTGCAAAACACACATATTTTTATATATCAGCTTGTAAAATTATCTGTTTAGGTTGGTGCTGGCTAACATCCAAGAAGATGAGGCTAAAAATAACATTACCATCTTTACGAGAATTCTAGACAGACTTCTGGATGGTTACGATAATCGGCTTAGACCAGGACTGGGAGGTAAAAATAGTTTTACTTTTTTTAAACTCTCACAGAATAATGCCTGTAAAAGTTAAGGGTAATATTCATAATTTAGTATATTTTATATATGAATGCATCACTATGTATTAAAAACATAGATAATAGAAAATAAGGTGTATGAAATAGAGTATCTGTGATTCCTTTCATACACACATAATGTATTTAACATATCTTTTATAGAATGCCTAAAGTCATATGGGGCTCAAACTTTCTGTGTGACTAGTTTTTCAATTAATTTACTTCTAATGTCTGAATTGGTTCAAACTTAGAGTATTTTAAAGCCTATCATCTTTGAGAAGATATGCTTGTGTAGTATCTTTGGTTTCTTTCATCATATCCTACAGCTGCCTATTTTCACACCACTACGGATATGCAGAAAGGAGGAATCTAGAAAGTAAAATAGTATCTGTGCTTCATGTAACAAATGCACTTGATATTTCTAAAGGATAGAAAAGGTTTGCATTATTTATACTTTCTCAAAGACATTTTAGATAAGTATGAGCTGTAGGCCTAAATATTTTGGGCTGTAACACAGTCTGATATAAAAATTAAACATTTATTTTCAACAGAGATAAATATATCTATATTTATAAAGGTAAGGGAAGCTAGGCTTGACGAATATGTTAAATTTTAGTTATTCTTCAGCATAGCTAGGTAGCACTAATAAAATCAGGTTACAGTGTGGGCAGGTGTGAAATTCCTAAAAGGATCTGAGTCAAATATTGTTACTCATCAATTCTAACATGAAATAGATAGATATATGTACACATACATATTTGCTTATCACATATGTTTCATACTCATTAGGGTATTCTTTTTAATAATTAATTCAAAATTAAGACAAATTAGTTGAACACTTGATGCTAATCAAAGTTTTATATAGTTAGCCTTGTTATTACCAGGCTGAAAATTTTGTGATATTAAGTTGCTCAAAAAGATTTGGATTGACTAAATGTCTGGATGGTCATACAAATTGCTTTGAAATATGTATGCAGTTTCTAATTCTTTGTGTTTGGCATTGTATGTTTTGGAATATCTAGGGGTCAGAAAAAGTAAGGAGCCCCAAGTTGTTGAATCTCATGACACAATTACTATTAGATTTTGACTTGAATCCCTGGATGATACTTTGCATTTTAAGAAAGAAGTCCTATGGAAGGATAAAGTTAAAAAATATGACACGGGAAGAATTCAAAAGTTTAATATTGAAACACTTTTCTAAAAGAAAAACAAAAAGAAAAATATCTTCTTTGCAATTAATATGTATAATACACATGAATATAAGGAGTTACTGTCTGCGTTAATGTATGTGGCAATGAGCCAATGTCAAATTCATATAAGAGAAGAGTGCTAAGCATAAGGCTATCATAATTCATAATGGTGATTTAAGAGGTAGATTGCACTAAGCTATGTATTTTATTATTTTAAGTAAATCATATCCTGTCAAAAAACTTAAATAGTTGATCTAGAAGAGACCTTGGGCTTTGCCTCTTTGTGCTTTTAAGAGGAATGTGTATACTCAAAGTGGGTAGCTGGGTAGTAGAAAGGAGAAAGGATAGTACCTGTTGCAGGATCTGGGTATTATCATTAATTTCTTCATACTTCGTTGGTCCTATCTTTTATATCCCTTTTATTTCATTACCAGCACTTAAATATAGAGCCTCATTATCTTGCTATTTGAGTAAATATAATAGTCTAAGTGACCTTTCTTGCCTTGCTGTCTTCCTTATCTGATTCTTTTAAGTATTGGGCATATTAGAGACTAATATCTCACAGTCCTTATTAGTCTTTCATTCTCACACTGCTTTTCATATGTCAGTTTCTTCTAATTTTGGTAGCCAGTGATGAGGGACAGTGGAAGAAACACAGGCCTTGGAGGTAGATAGATTTCTACTTTAGGATTTCTACTTCATCTGCAATCTAAAGCTTGTGCTTTCGGCAGATAATCTACGTCCTTTGCGCTCACATAGCCATGACATATCTACCTTATTACCTTATAGGGTCGTTGAGAGCATTAAACAAACAAACAGTGTTTGCAAAGCAGGTGCCACATACTGGCAGTTCAACAGATATTAATTCTTTCCTTATTCCCTTAGATTTCTGATTTAACAATAAAGGTTTTCTACAATCTGTCTTTCTGGCTTCATTTTCCACTTTGCCACCTCACAGTCCTCTGCTTCACATTCGTCTATTCATTTTCTCTTGATAATCCACATCTGCTCCCTTGGCCTTTAGTCATATTATTCTTTTAATTGGAATTATTTCTCTTCATCCTCTCGGGTGATCTAAACTCTATCTAAAGATCAACTAAATAACAGTAGTCTTTAGAAAAAGATCTTTCTTGACTGAATTGAACCACCCCAGGTACAGTTTCTTCTCTGCTGAATTTCTTTAGCAGTTGTTGGCACTGTGTCTCATTTGGTACTCATTATATGCTATCTCGTATTATTTATTACCTTTTTATGCATCTCTTGTGACCTTAACAAGATTGTAAGCTCATTGAGGCTACATGTTCTGTCATAAATCCTCTGTACTCTCAGCAACTAAATATTGTGGCTATAAAATAAATGTTGATTGCTTAACTAACTTTTCTATGACCAGTTAATCATCCATAAAATGGGGCTACTCATATATGGCTGACATTTTAGTTAGGAAATGTCTAGGTGATATGCTAAGAATCATGCTGTAGGAAAGCAGTGCGGCTTAGTGAAGGGAACCTAACGTCAGACTGTGGAGATTTAGGTAAAATCCCCTCTGTTCCTTAGCAGTCGTATGACCTTTCAATTCTTAGCCTCTTTGGGTCTACATTTATCATCTATAAAATGGGGTAACTAGTACTTTCCTTACTGTTTTGATGGATATTAAATGAGATGATAAATGCAAAGAATTTAGCACAGGTACTGGCATATAATAGACATAGAAGACTATTAAAAAGTCTTTGAAAGCTTTCTAAATGTATTGTTATAAATTTAAATTATTATGATTGTTTCTGCATCTAAAATGTACATATGTCATTGCAAATAGAAAGTTGAGGAAAGTACTTATATTATTAGGTCCCAGAAATTAATAATAGGGAAAATGGGTTGATTCAATTTTAATATATAAAACTGAACATCACTATGGATTGAATTTTCTGGATGCTTAATGTCAATTAAATATATTCTTTCCATTATAACCTTAATATAAATGAGAACATAGGATAGGAAAGAGGAATCAGTTGTGGATTAGGAGTCAAAAAAATTGTTCTTTTTATATGGTTCTACCACTTTCTAGATCTTACGCTAGACAAGTGACTTAGACATTCTGAGGCTGATATTTACTTTGGGAAAATGGGAGTAATTATGTCTTACTGGGAAAGGAGGAGCAAAAATTGGGATTCAAGTATATGAAAAATATTATGCATTATATTGGGTTATAAAATTTTAAGGTATTTAATAATTAACAGTAATAATTCATAATACATCCTTTTTAAAATTTGTCACATCACACCATTCTACTGCTCAAAGCTCTGCATTGGTGCCCTACTTCACTCAGAGTAAAAGTCAGATTTCTTATGGCAGCCCCCAAGAATCTGCATTACCTGTCTTCCATTCTTTCTCTGACCGCAACTCCCTCAGCTCTCCCTCTTGCTAACCTGTTTCAGGTGTGTGGGCTTCCTCTGTTCATTGAGCATACTAGGATAATTTGATGGGGCTTTTGCCGTGGCTGCTACCTTTTTCCCCAGACAGCCACAGTTCCCACCTTCTCAATGACCTTTAAGATGAGCCTAATAAATACTGCCACCTGTCCACCTCCCCACCCCTACCTAACCATCTTGATCCCCCTTCCCCATCCTCACTTTTCCCATCAACCCAAACAGAAACCCTATACCCATTACGCATTAACTTCCCATTCTCCTTACCTTCCTTCCCTGGTAACCTGTACTCTACTTTCTGTCTCTATGAATTTGCATGTCATATATTTATGACAGGTAATGTCCACAGTGCTCAACAGTGAAATCATGTAATATTTGTCCCTTCATGTCTAACTATTTCACTGATCATGATGTCTTCAAGGTTCACCCATGTTGTCGCATGTATCAGAACTTAATTCCTTTTTATGGCCAAGTAATATTCCATTGTATGTATATACCACCTTTTGTTTTTCCATTCATCCTTTGATGGACACTTGGGTTGCCTCCACCTTTTGGTCATTGCGAATAATGCTGTTATGAACATTGGTGTACAAATATCTGTCTGAGCCCCTGCTTTCTATTATTTTGGGTATATACCTATAAGTGGAATTGCTAGGTCATATGGTAACTCCATGCTTAACTTTTTGAGGTACCATGAAACAGTTTTCCACAAAGGCTGCAACATTTTATGTTCCCACCAATAATGCACGAGAGTTCCTGTCTCTCTGCATCCTTGCCAACACTTGTTTTCTGCTTTTTTTTTT
>JAQZBX010095818.1:0-11899 GCA_029593785.1 Cabassous unicinctus
TTAGTTTATAGAATTATATAACTTAGAAGTAAGTTAGAATTAGAATACAAATTCTTAGAATTACAATTGCAAGACATATAAACACACTAATCAAATATGGATATAAAGATAAATGGTTGCCCTGACCCTGGTACTATCTAGTGGGGAAAGTCATCTGAAAGATGGACAGCATGCAGTGTGAAATCACAGCACATATGTGGCCTTAAAACTCTCGGTGGAGAACTTAAAACTAATAGGTCCAGACTTGTAATAGCAAAATAAAGACAAATGTAAATCCTATATTTTCCACCTAGGCCTCCAAGAATTCTCACAAATATGGGCCCAACAAATTAAACAGAACCCAATAAAAAAAAAAAACCCTATAGACACTGAGAAAACAAGGTACCATGACTAAGATCCAGAACAAAAGCAAATAGTGGAAACAAGACTTTGTGTCAGATGTTGAAATTTTTCAGACACAGATCAAGAAAAAGCTCATTTTAATTAGTTTCATAAAATTAAAAAGAATCATGAAAATAAATACTATGGCCCAAACATTTTTCATAAACCAAATAGAACCTCTAGAGTAGAAAAGTGTAATGATGAAAGCCAAAAATTTCAAAATAAAAGAACAGAAAGAAAATTGGTCACAAAGGAATTCAAATCCTGAGCCATAAACAGAAATTAAACTCTTTTTAATATATTTGAGAAAATTAAAAAGAATCATGAAAATATATACAATGGAACAAACATGTTTCAATAACAAATCAAAGAGAAGATTTAGAGTTGAAATACATGATTTTGGAAAGTAAAAATTTCCATGTTAAAAACTGAGAGAAAATTGGCTATGATAAAATTCAGAGTTCCCTGCTCCCTGAAACAAAAATTAGAAAGTAAACTTAATACATATCTGACTCTTTCTCTGTGTTCCTGCAGTTACTACCAGTAAGAAATTCTCTCCCAGTATATTTCTATACCACAGCCGAACAGATCTTCTCTGTCTCATTCAAGCAATTTTTTTTCTACTGGCTCTGTTTCCTCCATTTTTAAGAGATTAATTCAAAATACCGCCATTCTGGAAACTTAATGATAGGAAACATAGGTAATCACAGTTTGGGTGATATGTATCAGAGCTACATGGGTGTTTCCAATTGTACTGAGAAGGGTGGGTCTGGAACTGAGGGGAAAACAGAATGTTGAGATTGGTGGAAGAAAGTAGGAGATGAAATCCAAGAACTTCTTATCGAATACTGTTACTGTATCATTTACTTCTCTTGGAAAATCAGCTCTTGGCAGTGAAGGAAGGTGTCAGTGCTCCTGTGTTTGATGGATACTCACTTTGACAATGGCTACATTATCATGGTACATTATGAGAGGGAAGGGCTCTGTTACTGCTTTCCACTGTGTCTAATTTAATTGGTGTACCCTGGACCTGCATGTGTTTTTTCTGACTTCCCCACACTGGACAAATAGTCTTCAATTGAAAGTCTTTATCTTTTCTACATTTCTCATGATAGATTCCCAGAAAATGATCAATGAACACACACAATATAATACAACTGAAGAGAACATAGCTCACTCAAAATGAATCATCTTCTCCTTCTATATAACATACCTTTGACAGTTTGAAGCTGACAATCAAGTCCTCCATTTCTTCATGAATAATAATAGTATTTCCTTCCATAATCTTGTGTTCATTCTGCACATGATTCCAGTAAGGTTTATAGTTGAAATCAATATTGTAATTACTATCTCAAAGTTTCCCTTTAAATTACACCCAACACTTACTTAATTTCACCAATAGGAGAAAACTGGTGATTTTTTGGTGGCCATTTATAAATTCTTAGAGATTATATTTTAGCTTTCCATTAGAAAAAGTTTGTCCACTCAGATCGGAGAGTTTTGGGGAAGGGTAAAATCTTAGTACTAAAAACCAGAAAGCCTTTTCCTCTCAGAAAAAATAACAGGCATGGGAATGATGAATTAAGTAATCATCTAGGGGTTTACATAATTCACTCACAAATGATGTACTCTACAAATCATCTTCTCTTAAGAACCTCTGTACTAGCTAGGTATATCAGAAAGGAAATGGGGAATTTGTAGGGCATTTTGAAAGAGATACTATTTCTGTCTTTTGTAAATTACACTCAAAGTGTAAGTGAGTTTGGCATCAGCCATCAAATCTGCATGATAGGTTGTGAGGTGGGTAGGGGGACTGGCCTTAGCAGTCATTTCTGCCTCCTTTTGATTTGTATTACTGAATGGCAGAGCAGAGAGAACTAGCAGGTGAGGGAGTATTTATCCAATAATTATGGCAAGAGCTTCCTACTACCTCGATTCCAGAAAATGTACCATGTTGGTAGAACCCATCATTTTGGTGGAGACTTCTTGTTTATACAGTGTTCCTGATGATAATAGAAGTAACATCGTTCTTGGCTGCCCTTTGTTTCATGTTTTTTTCTGTGTTTTCTAATTCCAATTACTTAAAAAGCATACCTCTAGAATGGGGGGGAAAAGTGGCAGAAGATGGCGTTTGTTTAGGTGGGCACTCACCATTTCTCTCACAGAAGATGGCTGATTCGGGACGGAATCGTTCCCAGGTGGTCTCTTCTGGGAGCCTGCAGAGCAAGAACCTTGGGGACAACAATCTGAAGGGACCTGGACAGAGAGGTCGACTGCTCAATATAAAATTGTAAGCTTTTTCCCCAGCTTGAAATCGTGGATGCAGACAGCTAAGCCCCACCCTCTTGGCAACCTGGTGAGAGGGAGCACTCTCCAAGAGTGGGAGGGTCCTGGAAAAGGGTGAGAGGAGCTTTTACTATTGGTTTGGCTGCCTGGACCCCATGCAGCTTTTTGGGAGCAAACCTGCTGGCTAGAAGTGATGCTGGGCTGAGGGCAGAGGCGAAAGTGCTAAGAAGCCTGATTTACCTGACAGCCATGTAACACAGAGGCTTCGCTCAGTAGGGGGCAGAGCCAGCCAATTTATAATTCCATACTGAGTGTCAGAGTCTCAGCTTCCCTGGGTGGGGGAGGGGTCAGGCATTGGGAAGTGTTTGATAAGTTTCCACGAGCCTATTTAGGGTCCCCTGGGTGGAGGGGTTGGTCCAGAAGAGGCTTTCTTTTGGGTCCCTTATTTCTTCAAAAAAATTTTTTAACTTAATTTAATCACTAAAATCTGCCTCAAAACCTGCATAGAGAAGGCTGCAGGGTAATTGATTGAGTAACACAGGTTGAGAGGCTCCACAAGGGCCCAAGAAGGAATGCTGTGCTTCCTTGGCTTTGACTGCATGCTTGTGTGTTTGTTCGGTTTTCCTTTGTTTGTTTCTTGCTTTCCTTTCCTCTTTCCTCCCCACCCTCCCCTTTTTTAATTAGATGCTGCTACCTTATTTCTTCTTTGCTGTGCTTCTTCTTCTGTGATTTTCCATTCTCTGTAATACTGATTTTATCTAAAAATGCTATATCTTTTACGTCCTTCATCTTTCCACATTTTGCTTTCCATTGTGGTTCTTACATTCCACCTTTTTTCATTAGTCCTCAATTTCATGGGTGTCAAATTCTATCTTGTCTATTCTGTTTTCTTTTTATTATAATTATTATTAACTTTTTTCTGTTCAGCCCTATCTTTACTATTTCTGTCTCTCCTCATCATTCTGGCCTTTTAAATCATTCTAGATATTTTCCTCTATTTGTTTTCCCATTCCATTCTAAGTACTCCACTTTTTCCCCCATGTTACTCTACACTGCCTACATGAATTAAATATTCATTTCACTAACTCTGATACAGCCACTCTTCTAACTTTTATCAATATTGCAATTATCCTTTTTCCTTTCTTACCTCTTTCAATTTCTCTGGCCCTAATCTTTTTCCTTCAAGGGAACATAGAAAAAGGCAAAGAAATAAAAGAAGAACAAAGTGTCAAAAAGAAAACTTAACACAGACACAGAACCACCAGCTAAATAAAACTCTAGAGCAGAGAGAGAAGCTTATCAACTGAATAAATCCATCAAGATAAAATAATGACCAGAGGGCAACAAAAAATTACAAACCATACCGTGAAACAGGAAGGCATGGATCATTCTAATGATCAAACTAAAAACCAGGAAGAGATGCAGAACATCAAAAAACTAATCAAAGCTGTCCAAATAAATATCATGGAACAATTAATGAAGTGAAGGAGGAGATTAAGGATATTAAGAAGACACTGGGAGAACATATTGAAGAAATTAGAAACACATAAAAAGATAAGAGATATGATGTTGATTGATGGCACAATCCAAGAAATCAGAAAGACACTGGATTCACCAAACAGCAGATTTGAACAGGCAGAAGAAAGAATTAGTGATGTGAAAGACAGTACATCTGAAATCAGACAGTAGAACAGATAGATAAAAAGATGCAGAAAAAACAGCAGGAACTTGGGGATTTAACTGACAACACAAAATGCACAAACGTATGCTTTATAGGCATCCCAGAAGGAGAAGAGAAGGGAAAGGGAACAGAAGGAGTGTTGAAGGAAATAATGGCTGAAAACTTCCTAGCCATATTGAGGTAGATAGATGTACATGTCCAGGAAGCACAGTGCACCCCAAAAATTATAAATCACACCAGGACTACTCCAAGAAACAGAATTATGAAAATGTCCAATTCTCAAGACAAAGGGAAAATACTCAAGGCAGCAAGAGAAAAGAGAACCATCACAAACAAGGGAAGCACAATAAGATTAAGTGCTGATTTCTCATCTGAAGCCATGGAGGTAAGAAGACACTGGCATGACATAGTCAAGGTACGAAAAGAAAAAAACTTCCAGCCAAGAATTCTCTATCCAGGTAAGCTGGCATTCAAAAATGACAAAGAGTTCAAAATATTCTCAGATAAACAGAAATTAAGAGAATATGCCAGTAAGAAACCTGCACTTTAAGAAATACTAAAGGAAGTTCTACAGATTGAAAAGAAAAAGCAGGAGAGAGAGAGTTGTGGAGAGTGTAAGAACAACTAAAAATCCAAAAAGAGAAATAAAAACAACATATGAAATACACAAATCCAAACAAAATATGACTGATATATGAAATTCATTGAGAGCAATAACACTGAATGTTAATGGATTATACTCACCACTAAAAAGAGACACAGATTGGCAGAATGGATAAGAAAATTTGACCCATCTATATGTTGTCTACAAGAAATCCACCTTAGACAAAGGGATTCAAGAAAACTCACAGTTTATGGATGGAAAACAGTTTTACAAGCAAACAAAAACCAAAAAAGGGCAGGAGTAGCTATCCTAATATCAGACAAAATATTTAAATGCAAAACAGTTAAATTCAAAACTATTGCAAGAGACAAAGATGGACCCTAAATATTAGTAAAAGAGGTAATCTCCCAAGAAGAGATAGCAATCATGAATATTTATGCACCTAATCAGGGTGCCTCAAAATATATCAGGCAAACACTGGAAAACCTAAGTGGAGAAATAAATGCCTCTACACTTATAGTGAGGGGTTTTAATACAGCATTATCACAATTAGATAGAACATCTAGACAGAGAATCAATAAAGAAACAAAGACTCTGAATAATACATTAGAGGACCTGGACATAATAGACATATACAGAATGCTACACCCAAATACAGTGGGATATACATTCTTCTCGAGTGCACATAGATCATACTCCAAGATAGATCACATGCTAGGCTAGAGAACAACACACCATGAATTCACAAAGATTGAGATTATTCAAAGTAATTTCTCTGATCACAATGGAATGAAATTGAAAATCACAAAGGGTCAGAGAATCAGATTAGGTACAAAGACATGGAAGCTAAGTAACACATTCTTAGACAAACAGTAAGTCCAGGAGAAAATCTCAAAAGAAATCAGTAACTACCTCGAATTGGATGAAAATGACAACACAACATATCAAAACGTATGGGATACAGCCAAAGCTGTACTGAGAAGGAAATTCATAGCCATAAATGCATATATTAAAAAAGAAAAAAAAACTAAAATTGAAAACACAAATGCACACCTGGAGGAAGTGGAAAAACAACAACAATCTAACCCCAAAGAAGAAGAAAGAAAGAAATAACAAAGATTAAACAGAACTAAATGAAATAGAAAATAAGAAAGCACTAGAAAAAATAAACAAAACCAAAAGATGGTACTTTGGTAAGATCAATAAAATTGACAACACTTAGCCAGATCAACAAAGAAAAAGAGAGAGCAATGCAATTACACAAAATAAGGAATGAAGATGGGGATATCACTACTGACTCCACCAAAATAAAGAGTATCATAAGAGGATACTTTGAAAAAATATATGCCAACAGTCTACATTGACAAAAGAAGAAATTGATGAACTCAACAGTCCAATTACAAGTAAAGAAATAGATTTAGTCATCAAAAACCTCCCAACTAAGAAGAGCACAGGACCAGATGGCTTCACAAGTGAATTCTACCAAACATTCCGGAAAGAGCTAACACCAATTCTGCTTAAACTCTTCCAAAAAATTGAAGTAGAAGGAACATTGCGTAATTCATTCTATGATGCCAACATTACCCTAATACCAAAGCCAAACAAAGTTACCACAAGAAAGGAATATTAAAGACCAATTTCTCTAATGAACCTAGATGCTATTATCCTCAAAAAATACTTGCTAATCACATCCAACAACATATCAAAATAATTATACACCATAACCCAGTGGGATTCATTCTGGGTATGCAACGATGGTTCAACATAAGAAAATCAATCAATGTAATACAGCACATAAGGAGATTGAAAGAAAAAATCATATGATCATCTCTATAGATGCAGAAAAAGCATTTGACAATATACAGCACTCTTTCCTGATATAAACACTGCAAAAGATAGGAATATAAGTAAACTTTCAGAACATGATAAAGGTTATATGTGAAAAGCACAAATTAACATCATCTTCAATTGTGAAATCCTAAAAGCCTACTCTCTGAGATCTGGAACAAGACAAGGATGCCCAGTATCACCACTCCTATTTAACATTGTCTAAGAAGTTCTTGCTCGAGCACTGAGGCAAGAAAAACATAAAAAAGACATCCAAATTGGAAAAGAAGAAGTAAAAATTTCATTATTTGAAGACAACATGATCTTATATGCAGAAAGCCCTGAGAATTCTACAACAAAGCTTCTAAAACTTATAAAGGAGTTCAGTAATGTCACAGGCTATAAGATCAATGCTCAGAAATCAGTAGCATTTCTGTACACCAATAACAAGCAATCTGAGGAGGAAATCAAGAAAAAATGCCATTTACAATAGTAACTAAAAGAATCAAATACCTAGGAATAAATTTAACTAAAGATATAAAGGACTTATATACAGAAAACTACACAACATTGTTAAAGGAAATCAAAGAAAACTTAAATAAATGGAAGAATATTCCCTTTTCATGGATAGGAAGACTAAACATCATCAAGATGTCTATCCTACCCAAACTAATCTACAAATTTAATGCAATCCCAATAAAAATCAACACTGTATTTTTAAGGAATTGGAAAATCTAACTATAAAATTTATTTGGATGGGTAAGAAGCCCCAAATCACCAGACATATTTAAAAAGAAAAATGAACTTGGAAGTATCACACTACATGATTTTAAAACATACTACAAAGGTATAGTGGTGAAAACCACATGGTATGGGTACAAGGATCGACACATTGACCAATGGAACCGAATCGAGAGTCCTGATATAAATCCTTGCATATACAGTCATCTGATATTCAACAAGGCAACCAAGCTCACTCAGTTGGGAGAGACTGGCCTCTTCAACAAGTGGTGCATGGAGAACTGGATATCTATATCCAAAAGAATGAGAGAGGAACAGCATCTCATACCTTATATGAAAATCAACTCAAAATGGATTAAAGATCTAAATATAAGAGCCAAGACTATAAAGACCTTCTCAGATAATGTAGGGAAGCATCTACAGGACCTTGCAATAGAAAATGGTTTCATGGACTTCACTCCCAAAGCATGAGCAACTAAAGAAAACATAGATAAATGGGATCTTCTCAAAATTAAAAACTTTTGCACCTCAAAGGACATTATCAAGAAAATAAAAAGGCAGACTATCCAATAGGAGAAAATATTTTGCAGCCATATATCTCATAGGAGCCTAATATCCTGCACATATAAAGAAACCCTACAACTTGAAAAGAAACAGACTAACAACCCTTTTCAAAAATGGGCAAGTGACCTGTAAAGACAGTTCTCCAAGGAAGAAATACAAACGGCTAAAAAGCACATGAAAAAATGCTCGACATCTCTTGCTATTAGAGAAATGCAAACCAAAACTACATTGAGATACCATCTTACACCCATTAGAATAGCAGCTATTAAAAAAACAGCCGACTATAAGTGTTGGAGAGGATGTGGAGGAATGGGAACCCTCATCCACTGCTGGTGGGATTGTGGAATGGTTCAGCCACTGTGGAACGCAGTTTGGTGGTTCCTCAAAAAACTATCGATCTTCCATATGATCCAGTGATTCCACTGCTGGGTATATACCCAGAAGAACTGAAAGCTAAGACAAGAACAGATATATGCACACCAATTTTCATAGCGGCTTTGTTCACTATTGCCAAAAGTTGGAATCAACCCAGGTGCCCAACAACAGATGAATGGATAAACAAAATGTGGTAAATACATACAATGGAATAATAGTCAGCTCTAAGAAGGAATAAAGTGCTAACACATGGGATAACATGGATGAATCTTGAAGACCTTATGTTGAGTGAAGCAAGTCACTCACATATTGAAGGATGAACAGTACATGAAGCCCATTGAAGGATGAACAGTACATGACGTCACTGATAAGAATTAAGGAAATTGACAAATTGAAATTGTCTGAAAGATAGGTCTACAAGAAAGAGAAAGAAAAGAGAAAGTTGTGAGTCATCATCCATATGGACTTAAGCTATGGTAAAGTGATAGCATGCTGTTGTGTATTGAAGGGATAGGTCAGGAGGGTAGTGATATATTGGTTTGGGTGGTACACGGTTGACAGGTGGGTAAATTGGGAAGGGTGGGTTAGAATACCCAGGATACTGAGTGAGCAGAAATAGACAGGTGGGCATCTCTTAAGAGCAAGGGCGGTTCCTAACAGTGGAGGACAAACCAGTGTGTCATGACCTCTTGTTGCATGTAACTATGAATCTTGTCATCCAATGAGTCTAGCCAGGGTGTCATCACAGGACCTGCGGGAATGGGGAGGAAGAAACAGAATAGATCAAACAGGGGGTATTTAATAATCAGTGGAAATGTTTTTCATTACCTGAGAGTGATGGACACAGGGCATGGTAAATAACATCAAAATTTTAAAAAGTGTACAATCCAAAATGTAAACCATACTGTAAGCCATTGACAATATTTAGTATCTATGTTTCACTATCTGTAAATCAGTTATAACAATGCTACCATCCACATACAAAAAGGTTTTAATATGGGGTGAGGAAAGGAGGAGGAGGTTGAGTATATGAGAGTGTCTTTTATTTGGTGTGTGACTTTGATGTGACCTAAAACTTCTTTGAAAATTGAATGAAAAATAGTGAGACACTGGGGAGTGAGAAGGGGAAGGTGCCATGGTACAGTCTGGACACCAGATAGTGCAGTGATAAAAGGCAAAATGTCAAAAAACTATTTTTTTTTGTTTAAAATTTTTTTTCTCATTTTATGAATAACCCAATCCTTTAATTTTATTTTTAGTTTTTTTAAAATTTTCATGTATTTTGCCTCTTACATTTAAACATCATTATTGTTTCATTTTCCTATTAATTGTATTTGGCTATTGTATTGCCTTCATCTTTAAAGAAGCTTTGGATCACAGAAAGGTTACAACTGGTGTGGGAGAGGATCCTTGGTGGGGGGTTTCAGGGATTGGGGATGCATGGGAGAAAGTTCACCTGAACATACATAAAAGCTATATACAATTGTTCAAATGCTCATGGTGCATGGTCACAGTGGGTGGAGAACCACTCAATAAATGAGAGAATACTGAATTCCCATCCTGGACAGCACTGCCATATTCTCCAAGGGAGTAGCAACAGTCCCCCAAGTGCAGGGGCTGTGTCTGGCAAAGGAGGGTGATCCACTGATGGGTTCTTGCTATTGATGACTAGCCTTATGAGTCTTGGCTCTTGAAATTGAAACTTAGCCTATTGTTAAGGGGTGCCTAAGGGTTGCCTCCTTATAGCCTCCTTGTTGCTCAAATGTGGCCTCTCTCTAAGCCAAACTCAGCATATGAATGCATTATCTTCTTCCCAGCATGGGACATGACTCCCGAGAATGAGCCTCCCTGGCAATGAGGGATTACTAACAAGTGCCAACAAGCAATACAACTGGAGAAAGACCTCAAATAAAAGGGGGAAATGAGTTCATATGGCTAAGAGACTTCAAAGTGAGTCAGGAGGTCATCCCAGAAGTAACGCTTATGCATATCTCAGTAGGAACTCATAGGCTTCCAGTATGGATACACCCCAAATAGAGGGCTCCTGAGGGCTCTGGAGACACCCAGGTCCTATATCACGGCATATAGCCCCAGAAGTTTGTGCCTTATCACTGGGCCCTACTTTGGAATCCTTGCTCCTGATAGTGACAGAGCTCTACCCAAATATGTCTTCTCTGCACATGGTCTATCTGTCCATTCTATTCAAACCTATATGTGTTGCCAGAGTTTGTAGGTGTACTTCCAGAGACCATAGTCTTTGGACTGTCCATATGCCAGCAAGGCCCAGAATATCGGTGGAGCTGCAACTCCTACTCTACAGCTCAATTGACTCACCCTGGACACCTGGTGGGGAGATGATGATGGACAATGGCCATCCCAGGGAATGGAGAGAGTCTGCTGCTGCAGGCAGGATAATCCTATCGATCTTATCCATGAGATATAAGCCCCGTCTCACTTGGAGGTGGAGTGGACATCACCATATCAGATTCCTCAGGATTGGGGAAAGAGCTATGGACTAGAGTGGACTTACTGGTATTCTGTTATAGACATATTGTGATTCATGCAATGGAAGTAATTAAAACATTAAGGTGGAGCCGTGGCCACCAGATGCTTTAGGGGCAGGGAGAGGGAAAAGCAGTTGTAATACAGGGGCTTTTTCAGGAATTGGGAATTTTCCTGAGTGACATTGCAATGACAGATACAGACCATTTTATATGATTATATAACAAGCAGAACTGTGTGTCATAGAGTGTGGTCTACAATGTGAACTATGGTCCATGCTTAGTGGCAAAGCCCCAAGATATGTATATCTATTGCAGTTGATGAAGGATGTTTATGTGGGAAGCTGTGGGAGGATTGGGAGTTGGGGCATATGGGAAACGTACAATTTTTGTGTACCTTTTATGTAATCTAAGTATCTCTTAAAAAATAAAAAAATAAAATTATAAAAATAAATAAATAAAAAAATAACAAATAAATAAATTTAATGGAATTTTTTCTTTTGGACACAACATATGGCCTATCCTGGAGAAATATCCACGAGCACCTGAGAAGAATGTACAACTTGCTCTTTTGGGCTGCAATGTTCTATATATGCCTGTGAGTTTTAGTTCATTTATCATATTATTTAAGTTCTCTGTTTCCTTATTGGTCCTTTGTCTAATTGTTCTATCCAAAGATGAGAGTGTTATATTGTAGCATATAACTTTGCTACAGTGTTAAAAACCACATGGAACTGGCATAAAGATACATATATTGACCATGGAATAGAATTGAGTGCTCAGAAATAGATCCACAAATTTATGACAAAATGATTTTTGAGAAGGCTGTTAAGCCTGCCCAGCTGAGCCAAAACAGACTATTCAACAAATAGTGTTGGAAGAACTAGATATCCATATCCAAAAAAAGAGGAACTTTATCTCACATCTTATAAAAAAATT
>JAQZBX010095819.1:0-11873 GCA_029593785.1 Cabassous unicinctus
CTCCACTCCCTGCTTTGTTGTCTCTGTCATTGTGTTTCCTCTTTGTGTCTCCTTGCTGCATCATCTTGTTGCGTCAGCTCGCTGCCTTGTTTGTCTTCTCCAGGAGGCACCAGGACCTCCCATGTGGTAGGTGGAAGCACAATCACTTGAGCGACGTCCGCTTCCCTCTTTCTTCATTTTTAATGTAAGCATTGAGGGCTATAAATTTCCCTCTCAGCACTGCCTTTGCTGTATCCCATAAGTTTTGATATGTTGTGTTCTCGTTTTCATTGTCTTGAGGTATTTACTGATTTCTCTTGCAATATTTACTTTGACCCACTGATTATTTGAGAGTGTATTGTTTAATCTCCACATTTGTGAATTTTCCCTTTTTCTGTCTATTATTAATTTCCAGCTTTATTCCATTTGATCAGAGAAAATGTTTTGTATAATTTCAATGTTTTTAATTTTATTGAGATCTAACTAATGTCCCAGCATATGACCTAACCTGAGAAAGGTCCATGAGCACTTGAGAAGAATATATATCCTGCCGTTTTGGGGTATAATGCTCTATAAATGTCTATTAGTTCTAGTTCATTTATCATTCTGTTCAAGTTCTCAGTTTCCTTATTTATCCTCTGTCCAGGTCTTTTCTCAAATGCTAAGAGTGGTGTGTTGAAATCTCCAAATATTGTTGTAGAGATACCTGTTTCTCCCTTCAATTTTGCCAGTGTGTGTCTCATGTATTTTGGGGCTCCTATGTTAGGTGCATAAATATGTCTATTCAAGTATTTGTCCATCTTCTAATTGGGTTTTTGCTTTTTTGTTCTTGAGTTGTAGGATTTATTTATATATTCTGTAGTAAACCCTTATTGACTATGTGGTTTCCAAATATTTTCTCCCATTCTTCAGGCTATCTTTTAAATTTCATGATAAAGACCTTTGATATGCAAAAGTTTTAAATTTTAATGAGGCCCCATTTGTCTCTTTTTTTCTTTTGTTCCTCATACTTTTGTTGAAAAGTGTAAGAAAGCACTAACACAAGTTCCTGAAGATGTTTCCTAGGTTCTAGGAGTTTTATAGTTTTGGCTCTTTTATTTAGGTCTTTGATCCATTTATAATTGATTTTTGTACTCTCTCTTGATAAAAACACTTAGGAAAATAAGAATATAAGGAAACGTCCTCAACATGATAAAGGAGGCACATATGAAAATCCCATCACTAAGTTCATATTTAATGGTGAAAGACTGAAAGCTTTCCCTCTAAGAACTGAACAAGACAAAGATGCCCACAGTCACCACTGTTCAACATAGTACTGGAAGTTCTTGCCAGAACAATTAGGCAAGAAAAAGAAATAAAAGGCATCCTAACTGGAAAGGAAGAAGTAAAACTTTCCCTATTTGCAGATGATATGATCCTATATACAGAAAACTCTGAAAAATCCACAAAAAAAGCTGTTGCCTGATTTTCTCTAGGTTCCTGGTTAAGCTACAAAAAATGAATTTTAAGTGCAAGCCAATTTAGTTAGGCCAGTAATTTATTAAGGAATGGTGAGAAGAGAAATGGTAGAAAATAACAGATTATGGGTCCCAGGTAGAGAGGAAAGGGGCTGAAAAGAGATTAAAAAGGGCTGATTTACAGACTACAGTCCCCATTACAGATTACAAATCCCCAGGTTTACTTGCATGCTGATCCAGGCAGGGGGAAAAAATACAAGAACAGGGCTTGCTTGGATTCCGCGCTTGCTTTTTAAACCATTAATTATTCCGCCCCTTTGCTAATGTTGGGGGAGGAATCCCAGTTGTTTGCTGTTTTGAGTGATTACCCCACCCCTTAATCTCCCAGGAGGGCCCAATGATAAGGCCCCTTGAGAATATCCAGTGCTTCTCTTTGATTCCGGAGGAAATCCTCTTCCGAATGGGGGTTCTCACAAGGTTCTCCCAGCGGCCATCTTGTGGGGTATTCATGGCCATGTGGGCTTTCTGCCAGGTTCCAGAACCATCTCTTGACTCCCTAATCTAGCCTGCCTCATAGCTACTAGAGCTAATAAATGAATTCAGCAAAGTGACAGTATACAAGATCAACACCCAAAACTCAGTAATGTTTCTATACCCAGGGAATGAACAACTGGAAGAAGAAAACAAGGGGAAAAAATTCCATCCACAGTAGCAACTAAAAGTCAAATATTGAGGAATAAATCTAACCAAGGATGTAAAAGACTTGTATACAGAACACTATAAAACATTGCTAAAAGAAGTTAAAGAAGACCTAAATAAATGGAAGGGCAAGCCATGTTCCTGGATTGGAAAACTAAATATCATTAAGATGTCATGCTACCCACAGCAATTTATAAATTCAACACAATCCCAGTAAAAATTCCAACAGCCTTCTTTGCAGAAATTGAAAAGCCAATCATCAAGTTTATATGGAAGGGTAAGGGGCCCCAAATAGCTAAAGCTATCTTGAAAAAGAAGAATGAAGTTGGAGCACTCACACTTCCCAATCTTTTAAAACTTATTACAAAGCCACAGTAATCAAAACAGCATGGTACTGGCACAAGGACAGACATCTAGATCAAAGGAATGGAACTGAGAGCCCAGAAGTCAGCCCTCACATTTATGGTCAACTCATTTTTTACAAGGTAGCAAAGACCACTCAATTGGGAAAGAACAGTCTCTTCAATGAATGGTGTGGGGAAAACTGGATCTCAAGTTGAAAAAAAAAAAAAAAAGAAAGAGGAACCCTACCTCACACCATACATAAAAATCAACTCAAAAATGGATCAAAGACCTTAATATATGAACTAGAACCATCAGACTCCTAGAAGAAAATGCAGGGAAGCATCTTCAGGACCCCGTGTTAGGCAATGGTTTCTTAGATTTTACATCCAAAGCAGAAGCATCAAAGGAAAAATAGATAAATGGGACCTCATCAAAATTAAAAACTTTTGTGCTTCAAAAGAATTTATCATGAAAGTAAAATGACAACTTACACAATGGGAGAAAATACTTGAAAACTACACATCTGATAAAGGTTTTATATCCAGAATATATTTTAAAATTCTTCAACTTAACAACCAAAAGACAAAGAACCCAAAATGAGCAGACTTGAATAGATATTTCTCCAAAGAAGATATACAGGGAAGCAGATGTGGCTCAAGAAGTTGGGCACCTGCTAACCACATGGGAGGTCCTGGGTTCAGTTCCCAGTGCCTCCTAAAGAAGACAAGCAAGACAGCAAGCTGACGTGACGGGCTGGTGCAGTGAGCTGATGCAACAAGATGACACAAGGAGATGATGCAACGAGGAGACACAATGAGGAAACACAATGAGAGACATAACAAACAGGGAGCAGATGTGGCTCAAGTGATTGAGTACCTCCCTCCTACGTGGGAGGTCCTGAGTTCAGTTCCTGGTAACTCCTAAAATAAAAAGAAGAAGAAGATGAGCAGACACAGAGAGCACATAACGAACAGACACAGAGAGGAGACAGCAAGCGCAAACAAAGAGGGGGGGATAAATAAATAAATTAATCTTAAAAAAAAAAAAGGATATATACAAATGGTCAGAAAGCACATGAAAAAATATGCTCAACTTCATAGCCATCAGGGAAAGACAAATCAAAACTTCAATGAGATACCATTTCACACCCATTAGAATGGCTGCTATAAAAAATGGAAAATAAGCATTGGAGAAAATGTGGAGAAATAGGAACACTCATTCATTGCTGGTGGCAATGTGAAATGGTGCAGCTGTTGTGGAAGACAGTTTGGTGGTTCCTCAAAAATCTAAGTATAGAACTACCATATGACTCGGCTATCCCACTGGTAGGTATATACCCAAAAGAATTGAAAGCAGGGACTCAAACAGATATTTGTACATCAATGTTCATAGCGACATTGTTCACAATTGCCGAAAGATGGAAGCAACTCAAGTGGCTGTCAACTAATGAACGGATAAATAAAATGTGGTATACATACAGTGGAATATTATTCGGCTGTAAAAAAGGAATGAGGTCTGATACATGCGACAACATGGATGAACCTTGAAGACATCATATTTAGTGAAATAAGCCACACACAACAGGACAAATATTGTATGATCTCACTGATTTGAAACTATTAGAATAAGTAAACTCAAAGAGTAAGAATCTAGAATATAGTTTACCAGGGGATGGGGTCAGGACAGAGAATGGGAAGTTAAGGATGAAAATGTACAGAGTTCCTATTTGGAATGATGGAAATGTTTAGGTAATGTATGGTGGTGATGGTAGCACAATGTTGTGAATGCAATTAACACAACTGAAATATATATCGAAATATGATTAAAAGAGTAAATGTTAGATTGTATATGTGTTAACAGAATAAAAAATTTTAAATTATCCATGGAAATACACTACACAATCAGGGAACCCTAAGTTAAACCATGGACTTTACTTAATAGTACAAAAAAAGAGTACAAAAAGAAGGATAAATGGGACCTCCTCAAACTTAAACATTTTTGTGCTTCAAAGGATTTTGTCAAGAAGGTGAAAAGGCAACCCAATCAAGGGGAGAAAATATTTGGAAACCACATATCTGATAAGGGTTTGATTTCCATGCTATATATAGAGATCATACAACTCAACAATAAACGAGCAAGCAATCCAATTTAAAAATGGGCAAAAGACTTAGTAGACATTTCTCCAAAGAGGAAATATAGATGCCGAAAAAGCACGTGAAAAATGCTCAATATCACTAGCTATTAGGGAAATGCAAATCAAACCTACAATGAGATATCATCTCACACCTCATAGAATGGCAATTATTAAAAAAAAAACAAAAAAACAAAAAAACAGAAAACAACAAGTACTGGAGAGGATGTGAGAAACAGGAACACTCCTTCACTGTCGATGGGACTGTAAAATGGTGCAGCTTCTGTGGAAGACAGTTTGGCAGTTCCTCAGGAAGCTAAATATAGAACTGCCATATGATTCAATAATCCCTCTACTAGGAATATATCTAGGAAAACTGAAAACAGAGATGCGAACAGACATTTGCACACTGATGTTCATAGCAGCAATATTCACATTGCCAAAAGATGGAAACAACCCAAGTATCCATCAAATGGTGAAGGGATAAACAAAATGTGGAATATACATGTGATAGAATATTATTCAGCTATAATAAGAAATGAGTGGGGAAGCACATGACAACATGGATCAACCTTGAGGACATTATGTTGAGTGAAATAAGCCAGACACAAAAGGACAAATATTTTCTCACTAACTTGAACTAAATACAAAGAATAAACACATGGAGTTTAAACCTAGAGTATAGGCTACTAGGAGATAGGATGAGGACTGAGAACCAGTCTGATTCTCAGGACTGATGTTTACTGTATATAGAATTTTCAATTAGCTTGTCTGTAAAAGTGTGGAAATGGATAGAGTTGATGGTAACACATTACAGTGAGTATAACTAACACAGCTGGTTTATAAATGGGATTGTGGCTGAAAGGGGCAGTCTAGGGATGTAAATGTCAATTGAAAGAAAGCTAGAAAATAATCTAGGGACTGAATAACAGTGAACCCAGAGGTTGGTGAGGGTTGTGGTTAATAGTACAAATACAAGAATGTTCTTCTATGAACTAGAGCAAATGTACATCACTAATACAAGGTGGTAAGAATATGGTGATGCATGGGAAAAATACAATTAATGTAACTTATGAACTATAGTTAACAGCAATATTGTAATATTCTTACATCAATGTCAAAGAAGGTACTATATCAACACTAAGGGTCAATAATAGGGAGGTACGGGATTTTTTCTTTTGGACTAAGGAAAACATTCAAAGGTTTACTGGGGCGATGTCTGCACAATCCTGTGATGAAAGTGAGAGCCACTGAGTGTACACTTTGGATAGAATGTACAAGGCATGGGACTGTATAACACAGTGAACCATGTGGTGGAAGATGAACAGTGGTTAACGGTACAAACATGAGCATATTCCCTCATGAACTATAACAAATGTACAATACTATTGATAATACAAAGTGTTAATAATAGGGGTATATGGAAAAATATATCAAGCGTACACTACAGACTATAAATAGCAGTTCTAGTCTGATCATGTTCTTCATAATGTGTAACAAATGTTCCACAACAATGTCAGGTGTTGGTAGAGGGCTGATGTATGGGAATTCTGCACATTATAAGCTCACAACTTCTCTAATAAAAGTTTTTTTAAAAAAGAAGTAAAAAAAAAAGAAAAGAAAGATAGGCAGCCCCTTCAACTGGTGAAATTTATATCAAAATCTAGAAATTGTGAGACAACATTGGGAAAAGTCCCCAAAGAGATTTTACTAATAAGACAGGCTGGGCCTCAGCAATCTGCCCATCTAGGATTCAACTTCTCCACCAAGTGTGCTATAACCCTCCCAGAATTTCTAAAAGAGGCTGAGTTAAACCCTTCTCTGGTAGGATTTGTTTTTCCAGGTTAACTCACTAGGTCGAAGTTTCATTCTGTCTCCTGGGATCCATTCTGAATTAAGTTCTCATTAAACCCTGCCCATGGAGTATCCTTAGCATAACCACTTCCACTCTACCCCTTCCAACCTCAGTGTCAACACCAATTCTAATTCCAAAGTCCAGGGAGAAATGGAGGGAGACCAGATCACAAAGCTTACAGCCACCAGCATAAACACAAAGGCATGACTCTTGCTTGGCTGAAAGCAAAGAGATGAGGTGGGGAATCCAGCTGCTGGGAGCTCCTGGGGTCTTTAAAAAATCTCACAGCAACACTTCTTGCCTCTGCCATCTAAGGACAGGAAAGATGCTCTGCTCTGGCTTCCCTTACTGAGGCTGAAAAAGGGTCTAGTCACTTGTGCTGTAAGTAGAACGAAAACTATTTTATTTTCCTCTGCTCTCATCAGAGATACCATTTCCTTCTCTAGGTTTACGTTTCAAATTACCTGGGTTGCTAGAAATCCCCTCTGTAAAACAAAGGTTACCCTTTACTTTTGTTTCTTTCTGAATCAGAAAGTTCAGTTATCAAGCTTTGAAAGATCTGCTCTTCTGGTCAGCTTTCGAGCTGATGAAACATTTTCTTTTTTCGTTGTGGATTTGCGAAAAGCTTCCTGCCCATGAGATGGAAGTTTGAAATAATGTTTATAGTATGGTTGTTTTCTTGTTCTTGACTTTGAAAATTACAAACAGCAAGCCTCCTCTGCTGCAAGGTGAGAAATGAAGTTCCTTTGGCCTCCGTTCTTTTGGGTGAATCATGTGAGTTTAGTTGGCAACTTCAGTTTGCTTCCAGAATGAATGAAGCTGCTGCTACTTGGAAAGTTTAAAAAATTTACCAGTCATCCCTCATTTCTCGGTATTCAGGAACGTTGAACAGATTTATTTGTTTCACTTGTGATTCAGAGTAAGAGGCGCTTGGTATAAAGAGCAATCTATCTTTTGTCAACGAGGCTTCTTATATCTCTATACTCGGCTTTTCCCATTTCTTCGGAGTTAAAAAAAATTGATCCTAAGAAAGAAGTACTCCAAAATATCAGCCCTGACCCCAGAGTCACATTTTAGTGCCGCTTTAAATGTCTTCATATTTCCATCAGATTTCTAATGACTCACAGAAGTTAGGATTTGCAGTCAGTCTCCATGTATAGCAGACTACACATTTTATATTTATTGGAGCCAAAACAGATGACCAAAATTCCATTTATTGCAAACCCTCCTTTCCCTTCTTGAGTGTGATTGTTTTAATTTTTCATAGCGGATGCCCATTTCAACACATTTTAATGACCATTAGAGGAAAGCCCAGGTTAATGTTTCAACTGTGGATGAGTTTGTGTTCCACTTCAGTGACATTCAACATTCATTCTGACGTTTCAACTGGAGAGGCTCTAGGAGGCTAAGTGGATGACACATTAGAGTCACTTCTGGTTTTCTTTGGTTATTTAGGGGGCCTTAGTGGGATCAAAAGATCTCAACCCACTCCAAAAAAAAAAAAAAAAACATGTTCATAGGTGCCTGCCTCAAAACCTCTTTTACTTTCTCTAAACATAACTAATTCATAAATAATCTTAAGGTTTGCTCAGCTGTATTTCCTTGGTTCTGCCTTGATCCTCCTCTGTAGAAAATTTTATCTGACACCAGTCTCTTCTTCCCTTATTTCTTCTATAAAGTTGTTAAGAGCTGTAGCAGACAGTCCACTCAGCTTCATAACAGACTTGGTGAATGCAGAATGCATTCCAGGCAAAAAGAATTCAGAAAATCAAAAGATAGCATCATTACTGGGGCAAAGAAAAGGAGAGAAATGGTTTCTAAAAGGCAAAAACAAAATCAAGTAAGTACCCAATAAAGTCTTTACTGAGTGATAACTAAATCAGGCCCAAGGGAATAATGTCAAGAAATTCAAAGTAATCATGTTGACAACCAGCAAGATGGCAGGGGAGTAAGGTGTTCCTAGAATCAGCTCCTGCTACAGAGCAGTTAGTAATCACACAGATCTAACTAAAGGAGTTGTCTGGGGGCTCCAGGAGACCAGAAGTGCATCTTGCAGCATCCTTGAAAGAGTAGGAGGAGACTGCCCATCTGCAGAGAAGATTCCTAAGTAGAGCCCTCCATGCCACAGAGGCCAGTGCCCATCCTCCACAGGAGGCACAAGCCGCCTCGGGAGCTGTTGCGCAGCTGGAATTGGAAGCTCCACTTCCCAAAAACGGGGGAGGAAGAGACAGTTGGACACCAACTTCAGCTACTGATTAGTAAATTCGGCGGGCTAAAGTATGACCCTAAGAACAGCTAAAGTTTGAACTTGTCCAAGTCAGAAAGAAGCCAATAGCCGCCATCTTAACTCCACGCCTGACACAAGGGGAAGCGGGGCTGACTGAAAATCACATGCTGGTAGGGACCAGCTTCTTTCCATTCAAATCAGATTGCAGCACTAGCCTAAGCCCCACGCCCACCTCGGGCAGGGAGGAAGCTGGCGGGCCCAGCAACAGCCTATCCAGGTAACTGCAGGTACATTTGGCTGGCACAGACTGAATAATCGGAAGTCTACCGGGGCAACTGCAGTCATCTTGGACCTGCACTGCATAGATTGCTGCCCACACCTGCAGCTCCATTCCCTCCCTAGGCAGGGGAGAAAGGGGCATGAAGCTCCATCAGTCTCTCTGGGCAACTACAGTCTAGGCCTGCACGACTTGGATTATTCCACACAGCTGTGGCTCTGTCCCTACCCCTGGCAAAGAAGAAAGTTGGGAGAAGCTTCATTGGTCCTTGGGGCACTGAGGGCAGCTTGAGCCTCCACAGCTTGTAGCACCAACTACATCCTTGGCTCCTACTACACAACCAGCAAGAAAGAAAGGGCAGAAAGCCCTAAACTAAAGAGAAAAACTGCACCCAGAATAAATAGTAAGCCAGATGCCAAGACATCAACAAAAAATTACAATCTATACCAAGAAACAGGAAGATATGGCCCAGTTAAAAGAACAAGATAAGCCTCCAGATGACATAAAGGAATTGAGACAACTAATCATTGATGTTCAAACAAATCTCCTTAATAAATTCAATGAGAGGGCTAAAGAAATTAAGAATATTAAGAAGACATTGGGGGGGGCAGATGTGACTTAAATGGTTGGGCATCCGTCTCCCATATGGAGGGATCTGGGTTCAATCCCCGGGACCTCCTGGTAAAACAAAGAAAAATATAGAAGGTGAGCAGGCCACCAGGCCCTGCAAGCGGGTGCGCCGTCAGTCCCCACAAGTGGGCGAGCCCACAGGCCCTGCACGTGGGTGCACCGCCAGGCCCCGTGCGCGGGCATGCCAGGCCCTGCCAAGGCATGCAGCAAGATGATGACGTAACAGGAGAGTGACACAAGAGAGAGCCAAGACGAGACGCGTCGGAAAACCAGGAACTGAGGTGGCGCAGGTGGCAGAATGCCTCTCTCCCATAGCGGAGGTTCCCAGGATCGAATCCTGGTGAGGACAGGAGAAGGATAAGAAGAGAGGGCAGGAAACAGACACAGAGAATTGCCCAGCAAATGGACACAAAACAGCAAAAACAAGGGGGGGGGTGTTTAAAATGGTTAAAAAAGTAAATAAATAAATCTTTAAAAATAAGACATCGTATGAGCACAAAGAAGAATTTGAAAGCATGCAAAGAAAAATAGCAGATCTTATGGGAATAAAAGGTGCAATAAATGAAATTAAAAATACACTGGAATCATATAATAACAGATTTGAGGAGGCAGAAGAAAGGATTGGTGAGCTTGAAGAAATGGCCTCTGAAAGGGAACATATGAAAGAACAGATAAAGAAAAGATTGGAAAAACCTGAACAAGGTCTCAGGGAACTAAATGACAGCAAGAGACATGCAAACATATGTGCCATGGGCATCCCAGAAGGAGAAGAGAAGGGAAAGGGGCCAGAAGGAATATTTGAAGAAATAATGGTAGAAAATTTCCCAACCTTATCGAATGACATAGATATCCACGTCCAAGAAGCATGATGTACTCCCATCCGAAAAAATCCAAATAGACCAACTCCAAGACAAATACTAATCAGAATGTCAAATGCCAAAGACAAAGAGAGAATTCTGAGAGCAGCAATACATAACATATAAGGGATATCCAATAAGATTAAGTGCTGATTTCCCACCAAAAACCATGGAGGCAAGAAGACAGTGGTATGATATATTTAAGATACTGCAAGAGAAAAACTTCCAGCCAAGGATCTTATATCCAGCAAGATTGTCTTTCAAAAATGAGGGCGCTTTTAGAATATTCACAGATAAACAGAAACTGAGTTTGTAAACAAGAGACCCGCTTTGCAGGATATACTAAAGGGTGTGCTACAGCCTGAAAAGAAAAGACAGGAGAGAGAGGCCTGGAAGAGAGTCTAGAAATGAAGATTATATCAATAAAAGTAACTAAAAGTATCAAAAGAGTGGAAAATAAAATATGACAGATAAAACCCAAATATTTAGGAATAAACTTAACCAAAGATATAAAGCACTTGTATTCAGAAAACTACAACTCATTGTTAAAAGAACTTTTTAAAAGTCCTAAATAATTGGAAGAACATTCCATGCTCACAGATTGGAAGACTAAATATCATTAAGATGTCAATTCTACTCAAATTGAAATACAGATTCAATGTAATCCCAATAAAAATTCTGCCAGCATTTTTTAAATAAATAGAAAACATGATTATCAAATTTATTTGGAAGGGTAAGGGGTCCTGAATAGCCAGAAACATCTTAAAAAGGAAAAACAAATTGGAGGACTCTCATTTCTGGACTAGGTACAGTGGTAAAACAGCATGGTACTGGCATAAAAACAGACACTTAGACCAATAGAACCAAACTGATGGTTCAGAAACAGATTCTCACATCTATGGTCAGGTGATTTTTGACTAGCCTGTCAAACCCACCCAGCTCAGGCAGAACAGTCCATTCAACAAATGGTGCTGAGAAAACAGGATATCCATAGCAAAAGAAGTAAAAAGGACCCCTATCTCACACCTTATACAAAAATTAACTCAAATAAATAAAAAAACCTAAATATAAAAGCAAGAACCATAAAGCTTCTAGAAGAAAATGTAGGAAAATATCTTCAGGACCTGGTGGTAAGTGGTGGATTCTTAAAGGAGATAAGAGGAGGACTGAGATGGACTACTGACATTGTTATGTAGAAGTTTTAATTAGCTTTACTGTAAAAGTATGGAAATGTACAGAGTTGATGGTAACACATTATAGTGAGTAACAGCTGGATTATAAATGGGGATGTGGCTGAAAATGTTAGTCTAGGTATGTATATGCTAAATGACAGAAAGCTAGAGAATAATCTAGGGACTAAATAGCACAATCAACCCAGAGGTGGATGAGAATTGTGGTTGATGGTATGGATGCAAG
>JAQZBX010095820.1:0-11872 GCA_029593785.1 Cabassous unicinctus
GGAAAAAGAACTTGACCAAATGGAGGAAATGTTAAATACAAAAGAGTTTTTATGCTTAAGAGATTTCAAAGTGAGTCAAGAGGTCATTCCAGAGGTTATGCTTAAGCACATCTCAGCAGGATCTCATTGACTGCCACAGTAAACAGTGCCTCAAACAATGGGGCTCCTGAGGGCTCTAGAGACAAGCAGACACTGGAGGCAGGGCAGGTAATCTCAGGAATTAAGCACTCTGTCAGTGGGCCTTACCTTGGAATGTATGTTCCGCAATGTAACAGAGTTAGACTCATTTATAATTTCCCTACACATGGCTCTTCTGCCTCTCTTATTTGAACTTATAATTAGCACTATACTTTTAAAAATAAATGTCCCAGAAACATAAAACCTTGGTTTATTCATATGCCAGTTGAGCTCTGAATCTCAGTAGAGTTGTAGCACCTACTGTCCAGTTCACTCAACTCATCCAGGACAACTAACAAAAGGGTGATGATGGACAATACTCATTCCAAAGAACAGAAAGTGTCTATAACTGCAAGCAAGAAAGTGCCATCCATCTGTCCCATAGGATCTAAGTCCCTTATTAATCAGAAACAGAGTGGACGGCACCATCCCCAAATCCTCAAGATTGAGGAATGAACCAACCTAAAGGGGGAATGCAAAAATGTACTCATGTAGACTTATTCTTCTAGCAATGGAAAATCTTGAATCATTGATGTAAAGGCAGTGGCCACCAGAGGTTCTGAGAGGAGAGAGAGGGAAGAATAAGTATAACATGGGGACAGTTTGGGTACATTGGAAATATCCTGCATGACATTGCAATGACAGACACTGGCCATTAATACATTTTGTCAAAACCTATAAAATTATGCAGGGTACAGTGTAAATAATAGTGTAAACCATAGTCCATGGTTAGTAGCAATGCTTCAATATGTTTCCATCAATTGTAACAAATGTACCACACTAATGAAAAATGTTGATGTGAGATAGTGTGGGAGGGGAAGGGGATGGGGCATATGGGAAACTCCTATATTTTGTGTGTGTGTGTGTTTTTAGAGTTCAATATTTGTTTATTGCTTTTCTTTTAATATGTAAATTACATACAATTTAAATGCATTGATTTTAAGTGAATATTCACTGATTTTTTTTCATTTATTTTTAAAAAGATACTTAGATTACATAAATGTTGCATAAAAAATGTAGGGGATTCCCATATGCCCCAATCCCTACCCCTCCCACAGTTACCCACATTAACAACATCCTTCATTAGTGTGGTACATTTGTTACAATTGAGGAGCACATATTGCAGCATTGCCACTAAGTGTGGATTATAGTTAACATTATAGTTTAAACTCTTTCCCACATATTTTTGTAAGTTGTGACAAGATATATAATGGCCTGTATTTGTCACTGCAACATCATTCAGGACAATTCCAATGTCCTGAAAATGCCCCATATGATATCTATTTTTTTTTTTCAAACTTAGGTTACATAAATGTTACATAAAAAATATAATGGATTCCCATATGCCCCGGTCCCCATACCTCCCCCCTTTTCCCACATTAATAGCATCCTTCATTAGTGAGGTGCATTCATTGCAATTGATAGCACATTTTGGAGCGTTGACACTAAGCGTGGATTATAGTTTACATTGTAGTTTACACTCTCTCCCACTCAATTCTGTAGTTTATGGCAGGATATATAATGGCCTGTATCTGTCATTGCAATGTCATTCCTGCCCCTCAGCTCTCTAGCACCAAAGTGGCCATCTAAATATCTCACTTACCAGTTCCAGAGAGAAAGACAATTTCTGGAGCCTGAGATCAGCTTCAAATATTTCCACTGCAACAGCAGAAAGGCTGAGACTGGTGAAGCCCTCCCTGCAGCCCATGGCACAGGAACACTCCAAAGACCTGTACTCACATGCTAAATCCATGTCCTGTCTCTGCATGTGGTCAGAGCAGAGGGAATGGGCTGAGGGAGACTGCCGTGTCTGCGGTAACAAGGCAAAGAGTGTTGACCAATAGGGACTTCTCAAAACCACTCTGACTTGTGCCCCACCCTTCAGGGGGTGGATTGGTGGGAAGCTGGCCGTTTGCCCTGGGCTTTCATTTACAGGAAGTGAAAATGAAACTCCAATAAGTCTGTTTATCTTTTCTATGTAGCACACTCATTTTCAGGAGAAGGAAAATTATTTCTTCAGTGGCTTCAATGACTCATTGAGTAAGGGGAGGGCAGGGAAGTACCATAAGGCCAGGGATGGAAGTTCTCCAATGACACCTGGAGGGCCACCTAGTCAAGACACTGAGGTGGATGTGGCTCTCCCAGGCCTTGGAGAACATGGATAAAGACTGTGAACAATTTCCAAAGCGTCCAGTGAGTGAGGGAGAAGCATTTACCATCAGAAGAGAGTGGGGCTCTCACTTTCTCTCTCTCTGTCTGCTTCATTCTCTTTTAGGAGTGCTGTACCTGACTGCATACATTATCAACTGTTTGGTGTTAATGGCTCTGACTGGTCATGGGATACAGAGCCCTGCAGGAGTCCCAAGATCTGAGGCTCCATCCCATCTAATGAGCAACTGAAACTATCATGAGGGCTTTAGGGAAAACTCAACAAAACAACAATGAGGAGGAAGCAGTGAGGGAGGCATGGGTAGCGTGAGTGTCCTCACCACAGATTCTGAATTGGGCTGTGGGTGGTTCAGCTAGTTCTGATTCCACTTTCAGGTAGATAGAGCCTTATTAAAACACTCAAACTTTAGGTCTCTGCCCCCATCAACCGAACCCTGGACACATGGAGCCAGCTCAGTGCAGAAGACCAAAGGCTATTAGCTGCCAAGGGATTAGTCTGTTTTTATAAAATAGGCCAACTCCTTTTTCTAGAGATCATCGAATTTGCTTTCACCCTTTGTGGGTTTATCTGAAAGCAAACATTCCCCACCATTTATGAGCTAAGCAAAGAAGAAATATGCTTTTTAGTGATAAATGAAAACACAATTACCATTAGAAAGAGGAATGACCCTAGAATTTTTAGGTTGACTAGTTCCTTCCCCTTCATTTTCCAGTGCCCTTAACACAGGGATATAACCAGGGGGAGAGAGGCAGGAGGGAGCCAGACCTTACTCCAGGAAGAGAGTAGAGGCCCCTCTGCTCATGATGGCCTTGCCTGTGTGTGTGTTGTGCATATGAAGTTTTGAAATAGGCTTTCCACACTGGCAGAAAGAACCTGGTCCTGGGAACCCAAAACACATGGATTTTCCATAAAATGTTGATGAGTTGTTCATGGCCACACAATAGCAATTATGACATAACTGTAAAAGGCCCAGAGGAAGACAGGAAATGTCAATAGACAATGCAGAACAAGTGCTGAAAGCTTATCACTCAAGTGCATCACAGAGTTATTTATTTTTTCTTAAAGATACTTAGATCACACAAAAAACATAGGGATTCCCATATGCCCCATTCCCCACACCTCCCATATGTTTCCACATAAACATCCTTCATTATTGTGGCACATTCATTGCAGTTGACAAACGCATCCTGTGGCTTTGCCATTAAGCATGGACCATACTTCACATTGTAGTCTACATTCTCTCCCACACAGTTCTGCATGTTATGAATCACAGAGATCTTAATCAATCAACCTCTTTATTTCTGTAATGTAATGAATTGGATGAAGGATGAAGCACAGAAAGAACATAAGCTTGTACTTTGCTTGAAGTGTATTATGCCCTGTGTGAATGCTCTTGGCTGAGAGATGGGCTGCTGTCACCCCATTGCTCACTTATCCTTGTCTTCCATGTGTGTGGAGGGCCCAGCACCGTGCTATTTACTCTGTGGTATATAAATGAAGAAGGGTACCATTGTAGTACCTACAGCTTAGATGGGGAGAAAAGAGCTTTCCATGTCACATAGCCAGAGAGTGGCAGATGAGATCAATGTTAGAAATTGAAATGTGCTTTATAAAGATATCATATACATCTCTCTTTTCAAGGTAAAGGGAAATCAGTTGGTTTTTATCCTCAGAATAGACCACCTGTCTATGCAGATGAAATAAATGGCTTTATCATGATATGATTCATACATGCACAGAGATGCATGCACATACAACATGCACAGACATCAAACAGTGTCACATACCTGGAAGAGACCCTTAAGAATGATAAGCTAGAGCACAGCCTGGGAGGAGAAGTAAGATGGGATATAAATAGATAATGGAGAATATTTGGACCTCCATTATTTTATTTATCTATTCTGGTCCCAATCACAGATGACACATATTTATTAGACTCACACATACATACTCACACATTAACACCTCAATATGGAACTCATGTAAACTGACTGAGGTGAGAATAGCTCAGGGCACCAGCTGTGGTCAGGAGGCCCCAGGTCTTCAGCCCTCATCCAGAGCACTTGCACACCTACCAGACCCCAAGCAGACCCCTGTCTCTGCAGTTTTCCCAGGCCATGGCTTAATCATAAGAAAAGCCCTTCATAGCATTTGCCCACTTACTAATTCTCATGAAAGTTACCATCTCTTTCCCACTTCTCTCAAACTGGCTGCATCTGGTTCTCATCCCACCAATCTGTCCATATCACAACTTCCAAAGATGGCAGATGTAATACACATGTATTTATTCAGTTTTGGCAACTCTTGGCTATGGTCACAATATCTATGTGACACACTCCCTGAACCTGTCTTGAGGCAGCTGGGAGGGGCTGTGCAGTGACAGAGAGAGATGTGAGACCCTCATCATGAGTAAGATTTGTAAAGGGCTCTTGGACAACAGGGTACCTCTAGGATTTCCTAGTGGGACTCCCACAGCCTGAAAATATTGCAGATCCTCATCCAAAGACACTTGGGCTCAAAAAAGGGATCTTGAGGACCAAATCTCCTGTCATGGCTCTCAACAATCAGTCATGCTTACAGAGCAATATCACAGAGAGAGAACTTGCATTTATGAAGAAAGCAGAATGGAGATTAAAAGAGCAAAAACTAACCAAAACCACACACAAAAATTCAAAGCATATGATGAATAAAACTGAAAAATATTTCTTTGAAAAAAGTCACAAAAACACAACCCTTTGGTGAGACTGATATAGGAGAAAAGGAAAAAGGCAAAAATACACATGCCTCTTCATGAAGAGAGGAACATAAATGCAGGTGCAGATGAATTTAAAATCAAGATATACAGAGGCAGAAACTCTAGGTACTGTGGATGTTTTATGCCTCCGGGGACTGCACACAGCAGAACTCATCTGTCTGCCTGGTCATCCTTATCCTAACGATAAGTAATTATTGCCCACTTCCCTTCAGTCCGGGACTTTACTGAAAAAACAAGGCAAAAGAAATGTCAGGGAAGACCGACATCTAGCTGGCACTTGCGTTTGTGGGGAGAGGGTTTGTGTGCATGAGGAGAGACAGAGAGAGACAGACAGAGAAAGAATGTAATATCTAGGAAGAATCTAACTGCAGCCAGAGGTATGCTGAATTCCCTTAAAATGAAAAACACATCTTTTAAGTACTACACTCACCCCTCCCTTGTATTTCCTGCCCCTTTACCCTAGAAACTGGCAGAGACAATCAAGGTACAAGTCAGATCACATGTTTTGATGAAATGAAATGGAAGCTACAAAAAAGCCCGGCGGGGTTGAGGAATTGATGAAAATGGGTACTGGTCCTGCAGACACCATCTGGATTTCACCTCTCTCCTTAAGGCCCCATGTCAGTAGGGTTGGAGGTTTAGCAAATACATATAGAGCAACCCAGTTTAAATAGAACATAATATAATTCGAAGAAAAGAAAGCAAGAGGAGTGACATAGCTGATGATTTGTTTAGTGGGAAGATTGGAATGAGAAAGTGTCAGAGGTGGCAGAGATAAATGAAGAGAGAGAAAATGTGAGAAAAACAAGGGACTGTAAAGACTGAAAGTTGATATTCCATTCAAAAACAAATATACAAAAAAGAGAGAAGCAAAAATGTGTAAAGAAAGAATGATGATAAAAATTTCCATACTTTAAGTTAGATTCAATACTCAAGTGGAAGAGCTGTTAGAGAGCCAAGTAGGATCGGTAGGAAAAACACACACCTCAGCCATTAAGAAGAAATTTTAGAATATCAAACATCCAAAGGAAACTACAAGTTTCTAGAGAGAAGGTGCATATCACTTGAACACGGATTAGATTGATATCAGGTTCTCCATAGTAACATTGAATAGAAGACAGTGGATTAATATTTGAAAAGCATAGAAAGAAAAGAAATTTGAATCTAAATAGTTATATTCAATAGGAATGGAGAATACAGTGAACCCTATTGTATACAATGGACTATAGTTAATAGCACAATTATAAAAGCATTCTTTCATAAATTGTAACAAATGTATTACACTGATGCAAAGTGTTAATAATAGAGGAGTATATGGGAGCTCTGTATTTTATGCATGATTTTTATATAAGCCTACAACTTTTCTAATAAAAAATAAGAAATAAAAACCAAAAAAGCAAATTCTTATATTCAGCTAAATTATAATTTTAATCTGCAGGCAAGGCCATACAATGCTTCAGTAGGTCTTTTCACATATCCCAATAATATCCTTTTTCCCATATAGCTTAATAATATCCTTTTTTATATATTCCATTAATATCCTTTTCATGTAATAAACTTTATTTTTAGAGAAGTTATAGATTACAGAAAAGTTACATCAAAAGTATAGGGGATTCCCATATAACCCCCGCCCCAATTTCCCCTATTAATAACATCTTACATTAGTATGGTACATTTGTTACAATTGATGAACAAATTTTGAAGCATTGCTTCTAACCAAGGTCTATAGTTTACATTATGGTTTACACTTTGTACTGTACAATTATATAGGTTTTGACAAAATATATAATGACCTGTATCCGTCATTGTAATATTATGCACAACAATTCCAATGCCCTATAAATGCTCTATGTTCTGCCTATTCTTCCCTTCCTCTGCCCTCAGAACTTCTGGCAACCACTATCTTTATATCAGTATTACAAGTTCTTCCATTATTATCATAATAATTCTACTTTATTTTATCCATGGTTGCATTCCCCCCTTTTATGTTTGTTCATTCCTCCATCTGGAGGATTCTGGGATGGTGATGTCTGTTGTGCTTCAGATTGAAAGTAGCACAGATCTTATGGGGAAAATGGAAGAAACTGTTTTCCTTGCAGTTTTAGATACTCTTTTTTTGGAGGGGAAAGGAGGGTATCCATCATCATTATTTTGTTAGTTCTCCTGGCCTAGTATGGTGCTCTGGAGAATAGGTGTTGGCAGCAATTCTGCTGAGATTCAGGGCTCAACCAGCATATAAACAGACTGAAGATTTAAGTCCCTGGGAAGTATATTTAAAGTATGTAGTGCTAATTATAGGTTCAAATAGAAGGGGGAGAAGAAGCATATGTAGGAAATTATAAATGAATCTAACTCTGTTACATTGGGGAAATAGGTTACCATATATTCCAAGTCAAGGTCCATTGATGGAGTGTTGATTTCATGGGGTTGTGTGCCTTGTCCATATTGTACAGATGTTTCTAGAGTCCTTGGGAACACCACTGCTTGAGTCTTTGTTTTCTCAGGCAGTTAGTGAGATTTGCCTAGGCATACATAACTGTAACTTCTAAAATGACCTCCTGACTCACTTTGAAATTTCTTGGGTGTAAAAACTCTTTTGCCTTTAATGTTTCCCCCATCTGATCAAGGTCTTTTTCCAAATGCATCACTCGTTGATTCTTGGTATTAATTCCTCGGTGCCAGGGAGGCTTATCACACTGGGGGGAAAGTAATGAGTTCATTTGCTCAGTTTGGCTTAGAGAGAGGCCACATTTGAGTAGCAAGGAGATTTTCAGGAGGTAACATTTAGGCCATAGTTATTATTAGGCTATGTTTCAATTTTACCAAAATAAGGTTCATTGGTACAAACACTAATATTGAAGGCTTTGCATATTGGTCTGTTTTCTTTATTAGGCACTGCTTATGCACTCTAGAGGTTCTTGCCACTCTATTTGAGAATGTAGCAGGACTCCTCAGGATGGGAGTTTAATATTTTGTTGGTTATTATGTGGTTCTCCACCCACTGAGATAACACCCTATGACCACAAGAACACATTCATATTCTGTAGAGGCATTGCTCCAGGTGCATCCTTCCCTCGGTAACTTTTTATATATGTTTTACAGAAATTTACTCTTTTGACTCAGGTGCTGTGAGGCGACTGGTCTCTTTTCTGTTATATACACTTGAAGCATCTCATGTCCATGCAGTCGGAGACTGAGCTGAGTCTTCTGAAATCTCAATTGGACGCCCATCAGGGATGGCTTCTTTACTCATGGGCCTTGTGTCTTAAGGTGGTCTAAGTTATTTGGGTATAATGAAACTGCTCTTGGTGGAAGTCCTCAATAGAAACAGCAATACATTCAAGAGCTCCTGCAAGAGACAGTGGAAATAAGAGTAAAGTGAATAGTTGCCAAAAAGATGAAAGAAAACATGTGACAAATTCCATGTGTCTCTGTGAAACCAAGTGGTGGGCAACAGGTGACTTAATGTAGGCAACCTGCTACCACATGAAGTATAAAGACTGTCCAGTTGGTGAGGGAGGGCAGAGTCACTGCCCATTCCCAAATCAGGTGTCCAGGGAAATCAAATTACAAAAACACCCAAAAGAAAACCATGTGAAATGCCAAATGGTGGAACATGCCTAAAGTTGGAGCCACCAGTTTGAGACAGCTTTTTATTTAACATGACAGTAAGAGACCCCTGGGCACTAGTAGAGACCCCTGTTGGTATGACTTAGACACGGACAATATTGGATGAGTATATTTCTTTGCCGCTAAAACAAATTACCAAGGCTATGGGGATAGAGAGGAGGGTTGGAAAGTGTGAAGTGCTCTTTTAGGCAAAAGAAAAAACCTGAGAGTAGTTCAGGAAATATTTTACCCTAGGCTGCTTTGACTTATTTTTTATACTGCTTTAGCTATCAACATGCTGCTTCTGTCTGCAGAACAAGTTTTGGGAGGGCGATCTCAATGAGGAGTTTCCTGGTTCAGTCTTCCAGGCTGCCACCCAATAGATTAGCACAGACATGCAGATATCCCAGCATGTTCATAGGGGTTACTCTGCACCCTCTGAGACAAGTAGGTACTCACAATGATAGTGCAGGCTGACTCCATGCTGGGTACAGGGTAAGGGAAAGGACAGCATGGATGCCATGTGCATATCCTGCTATTTTTAAAGTTGCATTCACTTTGGTACTCACATGTTACTGCAACCCTTCAGGTGTTTTCAGGAATTTTGAGGAAGATGGCTCTGCCAGAATTTGTTAGTTTGCTAAAGTTTCTTGGTGAAATGACATTGTTTTGCTGTAAAAACACAGCCTCAGTCCCAGGGTGTTATTGACCTTGCTTAAGAGCCTCTCTGCAGCATGCAGCAGGTTACATGGAAATTATATAGGGGAGAACAAATAAGACACAGAGCCAAACCGTGCAAACTCACAGGACTTACCATACTCAGGAATGTGTATGGGATCCTTTGGTGCATGCATGCATAGAACTCCATCACAGGGAAGAGTTTCGATCAGCTTTATCTGCCCTGGTGCCTTCCGATTAAGTAAATACTCCCTTGTTCCTTGAGGCTTGGCCACAGCCCTTGGAACACTTTCTGTACTGTTTCCAGGAAACAAGGGGAGGGGGGAAGAAAAAGGAGAGGCAATGTTTGAACATGAGAGAATATTCACCTTACAGGCACGCTGGAGCATCTTATATCATCATCTTGGTTGATTGAAAGCCTTGGGATACTCTTTACCAAAAAGACGTGTTCCTTAGCAGAGGAGAATTTGCTTTGGAAAATTTCATTTTAATGTTTCACCTACAATTCCCCTGCCTCTTCCTCTAAGATTCTAAGAATACTGAAGCAGGAACTATTTCCACTGTCCTTCTCCAATATAGAGGTGCTGGGAATAACACTCAGAAGCTTTTTTATGAAATAAGGAAAAATGTGGTAGTCTTAGAGGTGGGACACCTAGAGCTCAGTGAGGCCTGGGAAAATAGTTTTACTCCACAGCTCAGGACACTGCTCTGTTGACCAGACAGCTTGAATCTTTCAGGGTGCCTAATTGAGAATCACAAGAAACAGTTTTGTCAACATTTGCTTTCCTAGTTTTCTCTCTCTCTTTTTTTTTAACAAATCAATTTTATTGATACATTTAATAAACATACAATTCATCCAAAGTGAATAATCGATGGTATTTGCTATAATCACATAGTTATGCATTCATCACTTCAATCATTATTAGAGCATTTTCGCTCTTTCAGTAATAATAATAATAAACAAAAAACAGACGAACAAGAAAATTCCTCACCTCTCAATCTCTCTGTGCTTCCCCCACTGTGCACAGCTGCTGTTTCTGGCTATTCTATTCAAAGTGTATAATCAATGGCTTTTAGCACAATCACAATGTTCTACATTCATCATTCCTAGGTTTCTTGACTCAATGAAATTCATACTCTAAGAGCTTGCTTATTTTCCGAATCACTAACTTCATGGGAGTTTCCACTGCATGTTTGAATCTAATAATAGTACTCAATATGAGGATGACATCATGCTCTCTGGGGCAGTCAACTTTTTGATACTTTGAAGTTTGCAAAAGGAGAATGTGAAGAAAGTGCTTTTAAGATTCATGAGTCAAAAAATTCCTTTCTGGCCAAACCCTGCAATGGGAGCCTTTTTTGGGAAGTCTGCTTTTACCATGCTTCTGGGAAAGCCTGCCCTGGGGCCTCAGACTTATGAGCATGCTCAGTGTCTCAGTGGGATGCTAAGGACCTGTTACACACTGGAGCCCAACCTGTGATGTGTGGGAGATGCAGAGGTATGATGGGAAGACCCTGTGAGAGGTGGTGCAGAGCAGTGGGTGCCTCTGAGGCCTGTCCTCGCTCTCAATGCAGCTCCCCAGGGCTGGCTATGGTAGTGATAGAAAAGAAAGGGGACTACCATATCTTGGGTGATAAAGTCATAGGGTGTTAGCTCTTTGCAGCCTCTTCAACCTTGTCTAAGATTACATTTGTCATCAAATGGAGAGAAGCTATGACACTAAATAGGAAAAAAAAAACCTATTGAGAATTAGGCCGTATTTTGGAAACTACTCTTAGCCTCAGGAGATGGGAAGAAACAGAAGAAGATCTGAGAAACCCCAAGTATAGAAAATATTTTATTAGCAGTAATCTTTGTCTAAACTTAAGGTTTGAACAGATAATGATGTAGGTATATCTGAGAAACCCAGAACCCACTCATGAAGTCCACTCTGACAAAGGTGTAGATCCAGGGGGGTTAGGCAGAACTTTACAGAGAAGTTGAAGGACACAATTGATTGTGAATAATGCAGCTATGAATATCGGTGTGCAAATGTCAGTTCACATCCTTGCTTTCAATTTTTCTGAATATAATCCTAGTAACAGGATTCCTAGATCACACAGCAGTTCTATAAATATATATATATATATTTGATTACTTACTTTTTTAATACTTTTTAATTTTTTAATGATACTTAGATTACATAAATTACATAAATGTTACATAAAAAATACAGGGGATTCCCATATGCTTCACTCCCTATACCTTCCACACTTTTCCACATTAAAAACATCCTTCATTAGTGTGATACAATTGATGAACATATTTTAGAGCATTGTCACTAAGTGTGGATTATAGTTTACATTGTAGCTTGCACTATCTCCCACATAATTTTGTAAATTATGACAAGATATACAATGGCCTGTATCTGTCTTTGCAATGTCATTCAGGATGAGTCCCAAGTCTTGAAAAGGCCCCCATATTACACCCATTCTTCCCTCTC
>JAQZBX010095821.1:0-11872 GCA_029593785.1 Cabassous unicinctus
AAAATAATATTTTCCTAAGCATTCCGTATTATTATATTACATTTTAGATTCTGAAATAGGTTTTACACACACACACACACACACACACACACACACACACAGGCATCTTTGAAAAAATAAAGAAGATGTTAGATACCACTTGAGGCAGAAAACTGAAGAGTACAAGCAAAAAGTGAACACTCACTTAGTCCAGTGATGATGGGCCCCTGTCCCCCGGCCCCTGCACCAGCTCCCCCTGCGCCAGGAGAAAATCCATTGCTTCCAGGGATGGGGATGAAGCCTGTTCCTCCTGGGCCATAGCCGTTACCATGGCCACTTGGGGCAAAACCATTCCCCCCAGGACCTCCAGGTCTGGAACCAGCACTCCCTGGAATCCCTCCTATTGGAAGTCCATCCATGCAAAGTCTGCGATATTCCTCTACAAGAAAAGAAAGTTCAGTTTAACAGAAATGGATGGATTTCTGCATAATAAAAGCAGTATGTGCGCTGTAATAGGTCAGCTTATCTTATCTGTATGACACAATATGAATTTTATCTTGATAAAATGTCTTTAATACCGACAGTAGCAGGAAAAGCAATACAGTCATACCTCGTTTTGTTGCACTTCCCAGATACTGCAGTTTGTTGTTGTTTTTTTTAACAAATTGAAGGTATGTGGCAAGCCTGTATCGAGCAAATGTATCAGTGCCATTTTTCCAAAAGCATGTGCTCACCTGGCATCTCTGTGTCACATTTTAATGACGGTATGTACATTTTTTCAGATATAATGTTATTGCATACTTAATAGACTACAGTATAGTGTAAACATAGCTTTTATATGCACTGAGAAAACAAAAAATTCATGACTTACTTTATTGAGGTAGTCTGGAACTGAACTCACAATATCTCTGAGGTATGCCTGTACTGTCAGTAGCAGGAAAAGTTATAAATGTTTTAAAAAAAAATTAAAACCTATGTGCCACATTATTTTAACTGAGTTGTATAACTAAAGAATTGTCTATATGTGTATTTTGATTTTATGCCCCTAAGTACAACTCATAAAATTCCAGACACATAATAGTGAATGAAAGAAATTTACTTGAATGGTTAAAAATGAAACCTGTAGGGAATTCATTCTGTATAGTGGGCTTTATTTGAATGGTCATCACTATTGCACTTACCATTTTCCCTCTCTCCTTTCTTCTCTTTAAAGGATTAGGTACTAAAATGGCTTCAGAATAATATTTTGTCTAATGTGGACTTTTAATGACAGAGAGTATTCAGTAAACTTTTAAACCTGTTCATTATTTGCTCAAGTATCAAAGCTAAGAGAAGTGATTGCCTCTAATTCCTTAACTATACTCAGAATTAGGGCACTATATCAGAAGAAATGGAAATTATTTAATTCAAGTAATATTTTCAGTATTAATATTACGATTATATATTATTAGTGGAACCATGAATTTCCATAATTATTTACTACCCATTAACTCTGCCTTTTTAAAATTAGATTTCGGTATTTTATGGCTAAGAGATTTTGAAAGAATGTGCTTTGATTTTCCTCTCTGTAACAGTACATACAGGCACATATCTTTATAAGCATATATCAAAAAGTTTAATTATTTTTCATCACATTTAAAGCATAATGTGAAGAAGACAACATAATAAATATTTTTCACCAGAGCCTCTGACAGGACAGGCCTCGGGAATGGTTCCAATGCCCCAGCAGCGACCGGGCTCACAGCAGCATTGAGCTTTCGTCATTCTGCCTGGGAGCTCTTGTGCACAGCGACCATTCACCAGGCCTGAGAAACATGTGCCTGTTCTCTGATCTGAAAATGTGTAAATAAATAAAAGACATGACAAATTACCTCAGGTTCTTGCATCAGTCATTTTACATATTAGACAAGCCTAGGTAAAGGGAATTATTTTACTTAATCTCTATTACAGTTATTCATTCCTTTATTCATTTATTTGGCAAACATTCACTGGGCACCTACCTATTCCATGTCATATGATAGGGAGAAAAAATTAAAGATGTGGTGCTATAAGCCCAACCTGCATGAATGAGCCCAGCCCAGAGAGACCCGGAACGCAAAGGAAAGCCCCTGTTCAATCCCAGCTTAGAGCAATCAATCCCCAGCTGACCTGCGGATGTGTACTGTTTTATGCCACTAAGATTTTGAGGTTGTTTGTTATGCAGCAATATCTGATTGATACAGATAGTATTTAAAAAGGCAGATGAAATACAACTCCTTTATAGAAAGTGGCATCTGAGCAGAGACTTGAACAAAGTGAGAGCACAAGTCATGCAGTTATCTGAGGGAAGAGCATTTTAAAGAGAAAGATGAGGTACTTGACAGGTGAGAAGGAAAAGGGACCAATGTGCCTAAAGAAAAGCATGCAAAAGGGAGAGTTGAATAATATGAACAGATAAGGCAAGATCATATATATCCCTGTAGCCCACTAGGGAAGGACTTTGTATTTTATTCTGAGTCTAATGAGTTCCTGGATGGTTTAAAGTAGAGCATTTTAAAAAAGATCTCTTTGGCTGCCGTAAGGAGAATGTCAGATGGGAGATATATTTTGAAGGTATGGCCGATGAGAGCTTGCTTGAATGCATGGTGGGAGGGAAAGAGAGTCATAGAAATTTCCTAAGTTTCTGACCCCAGCAGCTGAGATAGGGATAACTAGGGAAGCAGCAGGATTGGCGGGCTCAATATAAGAAGTTACATTTAACACATGCTACATTTGGAATGTTGAATATATGAGCCTGGAGCCCAGAGGAATGGTTAGGGTGGATATACACAGTGCAAGTGTATATATGGTATTACCTGAAGAGAGAGTGCAGACAGAAAAAGAGAAGTGGGCTGAGAAGAGGGCTCAGCAAGGAACCCTACAGTGCTAACAAAATTTTGAGGAAGGGAAGTGTAAGAGGATTAAGCTACAAGGCAGAAAAGCATAGCAGTGATAGTGGAGGAAAACTGAAGAGTATGATATCCTGGAAGCCAGAAGAAGACATTTTCAAGAACTAGGGGCAACCGTTGATGCCAAATGCTGATGAGAGGTGAAATAAGGTGAGGACTCAGAGTATCCACCGGCTTTGCCAGGACTGCTCTAGTAAGGGGTTTGTGCATTATCCTGAAGGATTGGGGGTAGGGAAGTGACATGATCAACTCTGATTGTAATTAAGGTCCCTCTGGCAGCAGGTTAGAGAATGGATCAGAATGGTATGAGATGGAGGCTAAAAGATGCGTTATGATGATTATGAAAGACTGCATGAAATGCAAAACTGCATAAGGAGAAAATACTAATATCATCTGTAAACTTATTGGATATATAACTGAAATCACCATTTTTGAACCAGTGAAAAAATTATTTGAGCCTTATTAATGATATATTATTCAACTTTTATCAAGAAGTCTTGTCTATGATCACAAGAAGATATACCACAACAATCAGGAACTGCATATCAATAATGCAGATGGAACTCTTAATTACAAACAATTCCATTAATAGGCAAAGTCCATCTCTCCCTCACTTCTTCCCTCCCTCCCTTCCTCCTTCCTTCCTTCCATCCTCCCTTCCTTCTCTCCCTCTCTCCTTCTTTCTTTCTCTCTTTCTTTTCTCTCTTTTTTTAAAAGGTCAGCTCCTGGCATTCAAGGAAAAGTCTGTCATACATTAGATGGATACAAGCTTAAAGTCCAGATGCCTTAAAGTCTCACTTCCAGTGATAACACATTAAAATATCAAAATGTCCAAGTTTTAGTAAAAGATTACAAAGCATACAAAGATACAGGACATCATGGCCCTGGAAAAGAAGATTAAAGCATCAGAAACCAGCAATGAGGAGGATCAGACCTGGGGCATTCCAAAGACTTTTTTAAAAAAGGGACCCTAAATATGCTCAAAGAACTAAAGGTAAACATGGACAAAGAACTAAAGGAAATCAGGAAAACGACAGAGGAATGCTAAGAAAATTTCAATGGAGAGATGGAAAGCATGAAAAGGAACCAAACAGGCCTGAAGACCACAGTAACAGACATTTAAAATTCCCTAGAAGGGTTCAAAAGAAGATTGGAAGTGACAGAAAAATCAGCGACTTGAAGATAAGTCAATTGAAATCATTCAGTCTGAGGAGCAGAAAGAGGGAAAAATTAAGAAGAGTGAAAAGAGCCCAAGGAACCTGTGGGACAATATCAGGCGTACTAATATACGCATTATGAGAGTTCCAGAAAGAGAAAAGAGAGAGAAAGGGCCAGAGAGAATATGCAAAGAAATAATGGCTGAAAACTTCCCAAATTTAATGAAAGACATGATTATACACATTCAAAATGTTCAACAAACTCCAAATCAGATAAACCCAAACAGACTGACACTGTGCCATGTTATATTCAAACTGCTGAATGTCAAAGATAAAGAATTCTGGGGAAGCGGATGTGGCTCAAGCGATTGGGCTCCTGTCTACCATATAGGAGGTCCCGGGTTCAATTCCCAGGGCCTCCTGGTGAAGGCAAGCTGGCCCAAGCAGAGAGTTGGCCCAGGCGGAGAGCTGGTCTATGCAGGAGTGCTGGCCCAAGTGGAGTGCTGGCATGCGCAGAGAGCTGGTGCAGCAAGACGATGCAACAAAAAGACACAGAGGAGAGACAATAAGAGATGCAGTAGACCAGGGAGCTGGGGTGACACAAGAGATTGAGTGCCTCTCTCCCACTCTGGAAGGTCCCAGGATTGGTTCCCAGTGCCGCCTAAAGAGAAGACAAGCAGACACAGAAGAACATACAGCAAATGGACACAGAGAGCAGACAACGAGGAGGGGGTGTGGAGTGATATAAAAAAATCTTTAAAAAAAAAAAAAAAGAAAGAAAGAATTCTGAAAGCTGCAAGAGAGAAACAACATGTCAAATACAAGAGAGCCTCAATAAGATTAAGTTCCAATATATAATTGGAAACCACAGAGGCAAAAGAAGTGGGATGACATATTTAATGGACTGAAAGCAAAGAATTGACAATGAAGAATTCTATATACAGCAAAACTGTCTATCAAAAATGAGGAATAAAGACATTCTTAGATAAACAAAAGCTAAGGGGCTTCATCACCATTAGACAAATCCTAAAAGACATACTAAAGTTCTGCAGTTTGAAAGGAAAGGACGCTAGACAACTGAGTGAAGCCACATGAAGAAATAAAGGTCTACATTAAAGATAAAGACATCAGTAAATATAAATACCAGTACTACTGTATTTTTATTTTTAAACCCACTTTTTACTTCCTTTAGGATATTAAAGGCAAATGCACAAAATATAATGATAAATTAATGGTTTTAGATTCATAATGTATAAATATGTAATCTGTGACAAGAACTACATAAAGGTGGGGGGACAGAGGGGTGTAGGAACATATTTGGTTGGTATCAAAGTTAACAAGGTTGTTAAAAGGTTGGATATTAAATTTAAAGCCCCATAGTAACCACAAAGAAAATATCAGAGAATATGAAAACTTGTAGAGACAAAAAGTAGAGTACAAGTTACCAGCAGTGGGAGGCACAGGCAATGGAGAGTTAATGCAAAATGAGTGTAGGGTTTCTGTTTGGGGTGGAGGGAAAGTTCTAGCAATGGTTAGTGGTGGGGGTATTGCAACATTGTGAATGTGATTAATCCAACTGAATGGTATGTTGGGAGGGGTTGGGATGGGAAGATTTATGTTGTATATATTTGTTCATAATTTTAAAAAGAAAGAGAAACTAAAGAAATAAAGACAATTAAATGCAATACATGATAATAGATGGAATCTAAGAATGGCTCAAAAGGACATAATTGGGACATAAGAAAAATTGGAATATATAACGTAAGTTTTATATCAATGTTAAATTTTTTCAACTTGGTAACTGCACTTAAGGTGATTACATAAGTGCATATCCTTGTTTGTAGGAAATGTACATGGAAGTACTATGTGTTCAAGAAGTACGATGTTTGCAACCTGCTCTCAAATGTTCAGAAGATAGATAGATAGAGAGATAGAGATAGATAGAGAGATAGATAGATGGATGGATGATAGACAGATGGAATGATATGGCAAAAGTGGCAAAATGTTAAAATTGGTGGGTCTTGGTATCTGGAGAGCTGGGCATATGCTAGGGCTCTTGGTATGGGGTTTCTTTATTTTTGCTTCTGTCACGTAAGTCTGAAGTTTTTTTCAAAATAAAAAGCAAAAAAGAAATGAAGGTTCGGGCAGAAAACACTGACGAGGTTAGCCCAGGTCAGAATACTAGTGATAAGATGTGTTTGATAAATAGCAACCACTGTCTCAGTCATCATCCCTTGAGTATGGATGTCCCCACCTGCAGCTTTGATGGGCTGGCTGCAGCCCAGGTTCCCATTGATTACTTCAGCAGATTTTTGCTACTCCTAAAACACTTTTACGTATGATTTCAGGTTTACATTATATAAGAGTAACTAGAAACAATGAAAGAAATAGAACCATTGTGGCTCCTAGGTTTACTTCTTCCTTTTAAAGTAATGATGTTTTTCTTCCTATTGTCTAACCTTCTCTCTCTAAGACACTATTAAGTTCTTAATAAAATCTGATATCCCTGTTCCCCTAGTAACGCTCCATAGCATTTTAAAGTTAAAACTAAAATGCTATTCCATTTACTTTTCCATCCCTGTCTTCCTACTCCTTTAATTAAAAACTTTTAGGAGTTTTGGCTTCTTCCTTTGACTGTTTTATTACAACTGCACACACACATGTAATCAACACCCACTATACAGAGTGCTGTTGCTTGTCAATTCTTTATTTACTCATTACTGGCTGCTAGTCATTCTTTTTTTGCCTATATTACAATGTGGAAATTAGATATTGATAATGCCATGGATATTACAATGACAGTGAATTCCTAAATGTCATAAGGTACATTAAGTAATGTTATTAAAATGCCTTAAGGGAAAAAGATTATTAGGTCTATTTCAACTCTTTTTAGAACTCATATGTATTAGCACTGCATATTAAAATAGAAAGCTCTTTCCTAGATATTTTTAAAAAATTAATTAAACAAACTAGATAAAATTAACTTAGGAATCTGACTTTTATATTTAACATATAATGTAAAGGAAAAACCAATCTTATTTTTGTAATTAATATGCCAAGCTAAACTCTCCTGCCATATGAAATTGTTTTCCTACACAAAAAAGAAAAAAGCAGTTAATCGATACATTATAATATGCATCAGGATATTTGCATGAACTGGAATAAAGAGTTAGGTCAACGTTCAGATACACCATTCTCAGAATAAAGCTGCAGAAAACATGCAGTTCTATACTCAAGAAAAAGTTCTGAGTTCATCCAAATCCTTTTCACTAGCATATATGTGGTTACAAAATAAATAGCATGGATATACCCATGACATATAATTCAATCATAAATAAATTCAATATAAGAAAACACAGACTCAGTTTTCTGAAAATCAAAGTTAAAGATCTCTTACATATTAAAATGTTAAATATATTTTTCTCATATATGGAAAACACGTACTTAGTCCAAATGTAACACAGTTATTCAAAAAAATTCTAAAGCTGCTTGCTTAATTCTAACACTGGTTTTGTAATTTTGGAGAGTCATTTTTCCCTCCTTAGGGGATTTCCTCTGTTCCTACGGGTCAAGATTTTGATCCTGAATGGGGACTCCTGGTTAGCACAGAACTCCCTGGGGTCCAGCTATCTGAAACTCAAGCAGGATCCCACCTCCTGGGCACTAGGAACATCATTCTAGTGTCGCCATGCCCAAAAGGATGGCAAATGAGGCAAAGCAGTTATTAACCAACATGAAGTTCTTATATTCAATTTCATCTTATTCGTTCATTTGTCAATTTGCTTATTCAGTCAGAAAAGATTTACTGAGAATGAACTTTTACGTAAAGGCTCAGTGCACATGAAGTTACACCAGCAAGACCTAATGGAACTTAGTCTAGCAGATGAGGAAAACACAAGTACCTGTGACAATGTGATAAACTCAGAAATGAAGGAAATGAAAAGTATAATGGGAGGGGCTGATTAATTTTCTGCAAGAAGAAAATAAGGGTTATGAAGGAATGGCTATGAAAGAAAAGTGACATCTCATTTGGAATTTAAAGGACAGGTAGGATTTAACCAGCACTGAAGGAGAAATCAAGATGCTCTAGACAAAGGGAGCACAGAAGTGTGGTAATGTACGGCAATGAGAGAAAAGTGAGTATGTGGTGGAAAGAGCTTAGATTCTAAAGAATTTTGAATGTTCAGGTAAAGATTTAGGACTTTATAAGAGAGGCAGGAAATAACAACAGTTATCCTAATTTAATGCTAAACCAAATATCGGACACTGAACAAGAACAACCTCAGTAAATTATTAGGAATCTTGATTCTGATTAGCTGAATATAAGAAAACTCTTCCTTTCATTTCAATGAAAAAAAAGTGAACAAAAATTTTGTTTGACTAGAGAGAGATGGAAGAATTTAAGAAATCAAATAGAAGGAAATAATTTAGAAAAATAAATTGAACATATCTTGAAAATAAAAACAACCCATTTAAAAAATGAGCAAGAAATTTGAATAGACACTTCTCTAAAGAGGAAACACAAATGGCTAAAAAGCACATGAAAAGATGCTCGACATCACTAGCTATTAGGGAAAGGCAAATCAAAACTACAATGAGATATCACCTTACACCTATTAGGCTGGCGGCTATTAAAAAAAACAGAGGACCCCAAGTGTTGGAGAAGATGTGGAGGAAAGGGAACCTTCATCCACTGCTGGTGGGAATGTAGAATGGTGCAGCCATTGTGGAAGAGAGTTTGGCAGTTCCTCAGAAAGCTAGCTATAGAACTGCCATATGGTCCAGCAATCCCACTTCTGGGTATATACCCAGAAGAATTGAAAGGAGGGACATGAAGAGTTATATGCATACCAATATTCATAGCAGCATTATTCACTATCGCCAAAAGTTGGAAGCAAGCCAACTGTCCATCAACAGATGAATGGATAAGCAAACTGTGGTATATACATACAATGGAATATTACTCAGCTATAAGAAGGAATGCAGTATTAACACACGGGACAACATGGATGAATCTTGAAGACCTTCTGTTAAGTGAAGCAGTCATCAAAGGACAAATATTACATGACCTCACTGATATTACTTAAGCAATGTGAGCATACTCACAGAGCTAGAGTCTGAAAGATAGGTTATCAGGAGACAGAGTAGGGTGGGAGCTGATGCTCAATATGGGCAAAATCAATGATAAGGTGGAAAGGGGTGGTTGGGCAGTGGATGAAGGTGATCGTTGTGCAGTGATGTGATTGGTTTCGAGGGTACAAGAATGTGAGGGAGAGTAGGGTAGGGGCTTGGGTTGGACAACCCACAGAACTTGGGGGAGGGCTGGTGGAAGGAGCAGGTGAATTCAGGGGATTTGCAGGTCTGTGGTTAAAGCTACAATGGTGGGAATGTTCTTTTGGCAAATATGGCAAGGGAGGGTTACTGGTGCAGGGTGTCAGGGGTGGGATGATATGTGGGATAGAGCACACCTGATGCATGCCTCTGTGGAATATGAAGGTGTTCATCTTGTCATAGTGTGTTATCTCAGTGGGTGGAGACCCACAAAATAAACAAGAAAATATTAAACTCTCATCCTGAGGAGTCCTGCTATGTTCTTAATTAGAGGGACAAGAATCTCTTGAGGACACAGGCAGTGACTAACAAAAGAAAAACAAATATGTCAAGCCCTCAATATTATTGCATGTAACTATGAACCTTATTCTTCAAAAATTGAAACTTAGTGGTTACCACAGGTTCCTAGGGGAGGTTGAGGTGAGAATAGAATAAATGGAACATAGGGCATTTTCAGGGCATTGGAATTGTTCTGCATAATCTTGCAATGATGGATACAGGCCATTTTAAATTTTGTCAAAACCTATAAAAGTATACGGGGAAAATGTAAACTATAATGTAAACCATTGACCATGGTTAGTAGCAATTCTTCAATATTTCTATATCAATTTTAAAAAATGTACTATACACATGTAAAATGGTATTAATGAGGGAGCGTGGGAGGGGTTTGGGTACATGGGAATCCCCTATATTTTCTGTGACTTTTCTGTAAGCTAGAGCTTCTTTGAAGATAAAGAGAAAAAAAATAAGACACTGAGGAAATATATAGAAGGAACTGTCAATGTACATAATAGACAACAGATCTTACAGTGATGAAAGAGAAAATGAAAATTTTTTTAAATTTTTATTATTTTATTTGTTATTTTAATTATTATTATTTTATTTTCTTATTATTTTTATTTATTTTTTTGGCTTCATTTTTCGGGAGGCTTTGGATGACAGAAGGGTCACAACTACAGCAGGGGAGGATCACTGGTGCAGGGTGTTGGTGTTGGAGAGACTTGTGGGGAGGTGTGCACATGGGGCATGCCTCTATGGCATATGAATATGTTCAAGTGGTCATAGGGCATTGTCTTGGTGGGTGGTGTCCCACACAATAACTGAAAGAATATTGAATTCTCATCCTGGAAAGTCCTGTTACATTCTTTAATAGAACAGCAAGAATCCCATGAGCACGTGGGCAGTGCCTAGCAAAGGAAGACAGACCATTACATCAGGCCCTTGATATTGATGGTCGAATTTATGAACCTTTTCTAGTGAAACTGAAGCATAGCCTAGTATTATATATTGCCTAAGAGTTACCTCTTGAAAGCCTCCTTGTTCAAATGTGGCCTCTCTCTAAGCCAAACTCAGTATATAAAAGCACTACCTTCCCCCCAGTGTGGGATATGACTCCCAGGGATAAGCCTCCCTGGCACCATGGGATTATTACCAAGCATCTGATTAGTGATGAATCTGGAGAAAGACCTTGACCAAAAGAGGGAAATATTAAATATAAATGAGTTTTTATGGCTAAGAGACTTCAAAGTGAGTTGGGAGGTCATTCCAGAGATTACACATATGTCTCAGCAGGATCTCATTGATTGCCTCAGTAAACAGTGCCTCAAACAGCAGGGTTCCTGAGGGCTCTAGAGATATCAGATACTATAGGCAGGGCAGACAATCTCAGGAATTCGGTACCCTGTCAATGGGCCTTACTTTGGAATATATGCTCCCCAGTGTAACAGAGTTAGACTCGTAAATCTTACAATTTTCCTACACATGGCTCTTCTGCCCCTTTTATTTGAACCTATAATTAGCACTGTACTTGTTAAATATATGTACCAGAGACTAAAATCTTTGGTCTGTTCATGTGCCGGTTGAGCCCAGAATCTCAGCAGAGTTGCAACACCTACTCGTTGATTCATTGGACTCACGCAGGACAACTAACAAAAGGATGATGATGGACAATGCCCATCCCAGGAAGTGAAGAGTGTCTGCAACTGAAAGCAATACAGTTCCATCCATCTGCCTCATGGGATCTAAGCCCCCTCTCAACAGGAGGCAGGATGGGCATCACCATGCCAAATTTCTCAAGATTGAGGAATGAAGAAACATAAGGATGGAAAGCAACTACGGACTAAAGTAGACTTATGATTATTCTAGCAATTGAAGAAACTATCATTGATATAAAGGCAGTGGCCACCAGAGGTTTTGAGGAGAGGGAGAGGGAAAAACAGGTGCAACATGAGGGCATTTTTGGGACATTGGAATTGTCCTGTATGACATTGCAATGATGGATACAGGCCATTATACATTTTGTCAAAACCTATAAAATTGTGCAGGGTAAAGTGTAAACTATAATGTAAACTATAGTCCTTGGCTAGTAAAATGCTTCAATATGTATTTAGCAATTGTAACAAATCTATCACACTAATGAAGGATGTTATTGTGGGAAAGTGTGGGAGGGGAAGGGGATGGGGGAATATGGGAATCCCA
>JAQZBX010095822.1:0-11871 GCA_029593785.1 Cabassous unicinctus
AACCTCACGGCAGGAAGCGGGTGTGGTGCAATGGATAGAGCACCCGTTTACCATATGAGAGGCCCCGGGTTCGCTTCCCCTCGCCTCCTTGTGAGGGCAGGCCGGCTCGCGCGCGCCGTGGGCTGGTGCGGCAGGACCTCACAGCAAGGGGGAGATAAGCAGACACAGAGAAGACACGCAGCGAATGGACACAGCAGCACAAGCAGCAAGGGGGGGGATAAATAAAATAAAATAAATAAATCTTTAAAAAAAAAAAATTGCTGCCCCTTCCATGATGGAAGTGGTCCAATGTAACCAACCTGCCACTAACCTGCCACTAGGTAGAAGAGGGGTGGTGAGGGTGGGTAAGGAGAAGGATTAGAAATGCAAGCTACTGACCTCAGGGCATTTCTTTGCATTTTCTTCTGGTAAAACAAGATTAATCTCTTCAGGTAGGGGTTAGAAGGCAGATTCCTCAGGGTAGGGTGGAGGTTGGGCAGTGCACGCTGGAATTTGGCTGGTACTTGCCTCAGGTCTCGGAGGAGGTCCAGACTCCCTGGAGCAGGCCAGAGGCTAGGCAGTGCAGGCTTTAGTTTGGCTGCTACCTGCCTCAGATCTGTGAGGAGGTCCACACTCCCTGGGGCAAGCCAGAGGCTAGGCAGTGCAGGCTTTAGTTTGGCTTTTACCCTCCTCAGTGCTGGAGGAGGTCCAGACTCCCTGGGGTAGGCTGGAGGCTGGGTGATACAAGGTTGACAAAGTGTAGTCTCCACAAGGCAGGCCATCACAGGCTTATCTGGCAAAGTCTTAGCAGAATTTAGGGTTCCAATGTCCCCACCAATATCATCATCATCCCATATATCTCCATCCCAATCCTCAGGGTTCCACTCCTTTCTAATCAATGCCTTCCCTTTAACAGCAGACACTCTGCGAGGTTGAGATTTCAGTTTCCTTTGTAACCACTACCTACTCTTAAAATGAGCATCTGAGTCTGATTTTCAGAGATCTCAAGCCTGTGACTGCATGAAACAAGATTTTCTTTCAGAGCACACATAGAAACTTTCACATCATTCATATGGCATTTAAGTTGCAAATTTGAAGCTTTTAGCTCATCCCTTTCTTTTGTAACTTTATCCATTGTATCTAGGAGGAGCCAGCCAACATCATTGTACCTTTTGACTTGACAAAACTCTGTTAAGGTGTTGAAAACAGTCTCACCCAGATCCTTGCCTCTTACAAGCGTGGAAGTAGGGGAATCCAGTGATGATATTTTGTGTATCTCCATTGCCAACTCACGCCATGGACTGTCAGTGGCCTCTTCATTATTGGAAAGGGAGTCATTAGCACCCTGGAGTCCAATTAGAGTAGAGAATCAACTGAAAAACTCCCAGAACCACTTCAGAAACCACATGTTTAAGATTCTGTTCCTCAAGAACCACTCCTGGTACCAAGCTGTATTAGTCAGGGAAACAGAATCAACAGGAGATATCTGTAAATAGTAAGAGATTTTATAAAATTCTCTCGTGTGACTGTGGGGATGCACAAGTCCAGATTCCACAGGCAGGCTGCAAACCAGGAGCTCCAATGAAAGTCCGAAGAAGGTCCTTGAAGAGTTCCCAGGAGACACTGGCTATCGAAAGACAAACTGGAAAATTCTCTGAATGCTGAAATCACTTCCCCTTTTAAGACATTCAACTGATTAGATGAAACATCACTCATTGCTGATGGCAATCTCCCTGGTTGATTGTAGATGCAATCAGCCATCTATGCAGTAAGCTTACTGATGACTAAAGTCCATAAATGTCCTTGTATTACAGTTAGCACAGTGCTTGCTTGACCAAACAACTGGGCACAATTACCTGGCCGAGTTGACACATTAGCCTTACCATTACAATCCCAAAGAAGTATATAGCTATATAATGTTCAAGCTGTTTAGAAGACACTGTCAGTCTACACATGACCGTGTAAAATAATATAACCTGCAGGGAAGTTTGGTTGTCTCTGTGACATAAAACATTTTTCTAAGAATAAAATATGCAGCATTCCCATACCCCCCACCCATTGTTGACACTTAACATTGGTGTGGTACCTTTGTTACAAATGATGCAAAAATGTTAAAATGTTACTGTTAACTATAGTCCATACTTTGCTTTAGGTGCATTTTCCCCATATGCCACCCTATTATTAATATTAACACTCTATACTAGTGACAGACTTGTTTTCGATCCTGAAAGAATATTCTTATATTTGTATTATTAACCACAACCCTTGTCCATCACTACGTTATACAATCCCATGTTTTATCCTTTAGCTTTCCTTCTAGTAACATATATGACCCAAAACCTCCGCTTTCAACCACACTCATACACATACCTTAGCACCGCCAACTACACTCACTCTATTGCGTTACCATCACCTCTGTCCATCTCTAAACCACTACAATCAACCTAATTATGAATTCTACACAGATTAAACATCAGCTCTACCTTCTCTACCCCCATTCTATCACCTGGTAACCTATCTTCTAGACTCTATCTTTATGAGTTTGTTTATTATAATTTGTTCATATTAGTGAGATCATACAATATTCATCCTTTTGTGCTGGCTTATTTCACTCAACATAAGGTCCTCAAGGTTCATCAATGTTGTTGCAGTCATCAGGACTTCATTCCATCTTACAGCTGAAAAATATTCCATCGTGTGTATATATCACATTTGTTTATTCATTCATCTGTTGATGGATATTTGGGTTGCTTCCATCTTTTGGCAATTGTGAATAATGCCACTATAAACATTGGTGTGCATGTATCTGTCCGTGTCCCTACTTTCAGTTCTTCTGGGTATATATATAATACCTAGTAGCAGGGTTGCCAGATCAACTGGCAATTCTATATGTAGCTTCCTGAGGAACTGCCACACTGTCTTTCACAGCAGCAGCACCACTCTACATTCCCAACAGCAGTGAATTCGTGTTTCTATTTCTCCACATCCTCTCTCATACTTGCAGTTCTCTGTTTTTAAAATAGTGGCCAGTCTAGTAGGTGTGAAATGATAACTCATTGAGGTTTTGATTGCATTTCCCTAATTGTTAGTGATGTTGAGCATCTTTTCTTGTGCTTTTTAGACATTTGTATTTCCTCTTTGGAAAAATGTCTATTTAAGACCTTTGTCCATTTTTTAATTGGGTTATTTGTCTCTTTATTGTTGAGCTGTAGGTTCTCTTTATATATGCTGGATATTAGAACCTTATCGGATATGTGGTTTCCAAACATTTTTCCACCTTTGAGTAGGCTGCTTTTTCACTTTCTTATACATCGTGGATATTAAACCCTTATTGGATATGTGATTGCACAATATTTTTTTCCCATTGAGTCAGCTGCCTTTTCACCGTTTTATTAAGTCCTTTGAGGTGGAAAAGTGTTTAATTTTGAGGAGGTTCCTTTTATTTATTTATTTTCTCCTTGCTCATGCATTGGGTGTGAGGTTTAAGAAACTACTACCTACCACAAGATCTTGAACAGCTGGGAGAGCCTGACAGCCTTGTCAAAGATCACTTGATGGTAGATATGAGGGGTCTGTTTCTAAGTTCTCAATTTGATTCCATTGGTCAATTCTATCTTTATGTCAGTAACATGCTGTTTTTACCACTGTAGCTAAGTAATATGGTTTAAAGCCAGGAAGTGAGAATCCTCCACTTTCGTTGTTTTAAAAGACATTTTTGACTATTAGGCCCCTTATCCTTTTAAATAAATGTGATCATTGGCTTTTCCATTTATGCAAAAAAAGGCTGTTGGGATTTTTATTGGGATTGCATTGAATCTGTAAATCAGTTTGGGGAGAACTGACATCTTAACAATATTCAGTCTTCCAACCCATGAAAATGGAATGTCCTTCCAATTATTTAAATCTTCTTCAGTTTCTTTTAGCAATGTTTTGTAGATTTCTGAATACAGGTTATTTATGTCCTTGGTTAAGTTTATTCCTAAATATTTGATTGTTTTAGTCACTATTATATATGGAATTTTTTTTTCTGATTTCCTTCTCAGATTGCTCATCAGTAGTGTATAGAAACACTGATGATTTTTGCATATAAATCTAGTTTCCTGCTACTCTGCTGAACTTTTCAATTAGTTCTAGTAATTTTGTTGTGGATTTTTCAGGATTTTCTAGATACAGGATCATATCATCAGTGAATAGCAAAAGTTTTACTTCTTCCTTTCCTATTTGGATGCCTTATTTTTCTTTATCTATTGATCTTGTTTCATACCACTCTGCTGAACTAATTTATTAGCTCAAGTAGCTTTGCCCAAGACATGTCAGAATTTTCTAAATATAGGATCATGTCATCTGCAAATAGTGAAAGCTTTGCTTCCTTTTTTCCTGATTCAATGCCTTTAATTTTTTTCTTGTCTAATTGCTCTACCTAAAACTTCTAGTACAATGTTGAATAACAATGGTGGCATCCTTCTCTTGTTCCTGATCTTAGAAGGAAAGCTTTCACTCTTTCCCCATTGAGTATGATGTTGGCTGTGGGTTTTACATATATGCCTTTTACCATATTAAGGAATTTTCCTTCTATTCCTATCTTTTGAAGTGCTTTTATCAAGAAAGGATGCTGGATTTTGTCGAACGCCTTTTCTGCATCTATTGAGATGATCATGTGGTTTTTTTCCTTCAATTTGTTAATTTGATCTAATACATTGATTGGTTTTCTTATGTTGATCCAGGCTTGCATACCAGGAATAAATCCTACTTGGTTGTCTTTTCATACGCTTTTGGATTTTATTTGCAAGTATTTTGTTGAGAATATTTGCATCTATATTCATTAGAGAGATTGGTCTGTAATTTTCTTTTCTTGTAGTGTCTTTATCTGGCTTTGGTATTAAGGTGATGTGGCTTCATAAAATATGTTGGGTAATTTTCCCTCCTCTTCAGTTTTTTGGGAGAGTTTAAACAGGATTTGTGTTAATTCTTTTCAAAATGCTTGGTAGAGTTCACCTGTGAAGCCATCTGGTCCTGGACTTTTCTTTGTTGGGAGATTTTTGGTGACAGAGTCAATCTCTTTAAATGTGATTGGTGTGTTAAGTTCTTGTATTTCTTGTAGCATCAGTGTAGGTTGTTTGTGCATTACTAGGAATTTGTCCATTTCATATAGGTTGTTTAGTTTGTTGGCATACAGTTTCTCATAATACCCTCTTATCTTTTTTATATCTGTGGGGTCAGTTGTAACTCCTCCCCTATATTAGTCAGCCAAAGGGTGCTGATGCAAAATACCAGAAATCTGTTGGTTTTTATAAAGAGTGTTTATTTGGGGTAGAAGCTTACAGGTACCACGCCATAAAGTGTAAATTACTTCCCTCACCAAAGTCTGTTGCCACATGTTGGAGCAACATGGTGGCCAACATCTGCAAGGGTTCAGGCTTCCTCTTCCTCTTAAGGCTCCATGGTCCCAGCTTCTTCCAATTTCAGCTGTAGGCTGGGATGACTCTCATCTCTCTCCCAGGACTCATTTCTCTCTGGGCTCAGCTGTTTTGCTCTCTTCATAAGGCCAGCTATAGACCATCAGGCTAACGACTCATCTCTCTTCCCAGTACCTCTGCTGTGTCTAATGGAGCTTTCTCTCCTTCATCATGTATCTGCTTCTCTATGTGTTTACTTCCTGGGGCTCCAACATTAAAACTCCAACTTTCTCTTCTGCCATGTTGTTTTCTCTGTGAGTCCCTGCCCCCTACTGACATGGCCCAATCAAAGCCTTAATCATTATTTAATCAAGTAAAATTGAAACCTCTGAATCCAATCCACTCTAATATGCCCAGAGGAACAGACCAGTTCACAAACATATCTATTTTGGGAATTCATAAACAATATCAAACTGCTATACCCCCTTTCATTTCTGATTATATTTATTTGCATCTTTTCTCTTTTTTTCTTTATTAGTCTAGCTAGGGGTTTGTCAATTTTATTAATCTTCTCAAAGAACCAGCTTTTGGTTTTGTTTATTTTCTCTATTTTTTTCCCCCAATTTCACTTATTTCTGCTTTAATTTTTATTATTTCTTTCCTTCTGCTTACTTTGGGATTGGTTTGCTGTTCTTTTTCTAGTTTCTCAGTTTTTCACTTAAAATCTTTTGAGTTTAACTCTTTCTTCTATTTTAATATAGGCATTAGGACTATAAATTTCCCTCTCAAGACTGCCTTTGCTGCATCCCATAAGTTTTGATACGTTGTGTTCTCATTTTCATTTTTTTCAATATATTTACTGATTTCACTTGCAATTTCTCCTTTGACCCACTGATTATTTAGGAGTATATTGTTCAGCCTCCACACATCTGCAAAGTTTCCCCTATCCCTTCTATTATTATTTTTATTATTTTATTTTATTTTATTTTTTTAAAAAGATTTATTTATTTACTTGATCCATTTTAAACACCCCCCCTTCCCCATTTGCTGTTTTGTGTCCATTCTCTGGGCAATTCTCTGTGTCTGTTTCCTGCCATCTCTTCTCATCCTTCTCCTCCAGTCTTCACCAGGATTCGATCCTGAAGACCTCCTTTGTAGGAGAGAGGTGTTCTGTCACCTGCGCCACCTCGGTTCCTGGTTTTCGGGGCTTTCGGAGCATCTCGTCTTGACTCTTCCCTGCGTCTCTCTCCTGTTACATCATCATCTTGCTGCATGGCTCCCGGGGCCTGGCAGCTCACCGGCACACAGAGCCTGGCAGCCCATGTGCCTTCTATATATATATTTTTTATTTTACCGGGAGGTCCCGGGGATCGAACCCAGGTCCCTTCATATGGCAGACAGACGCCCAACCATTTGAGCCACATCCGCCCCCCCCTTCTATTATTGATTTCCAGTTTCATTTCATTATGATCTGAGAAAGTGCTTTGTAAAATTTCAATCTTTTTATATTTATTGAGAGCTGCCTTGTGCCCTAACATGTGGTCTATCCTGGAGAAAGATCTATGGGCACTTGAGAAGAATATATAACCCGCTGAGTTTGGATGAAATGTTTTGTATTTGTCTGTTAGGTCTAATATTGTTATCATATCGTTCAAGTTCTCTGTTTCCTTGTTGATCTTCTGTCTAGTTGTTCTATCTAACGATGTGAATGGGGTGTTGAAGAATCCAATGACTATTATAGAGTTGTCTGTTTCTCCCTTCAGTTTTGCCAGAGTTTATCTCATGTATTTTGGGACACCCTAGTTAGGTACAAAGATACTTATGACTGTTATATCTTTCTGGTGGATTGTCCCTTTTATTAATATATAATGGCCTTCTGTATCTCTTATAACTTTTTTGTATTTAAAGTCTGTTTTGTCCAATATTAGTACAGCTACTCCTGCTTTTTTTTGGTTATTATTTGTGTGAAGCATCTTTTTCTAAACTTTCACTTTTAGCCGGTGTTACAGTTGGGCAGTTTGATGTAATTATGAATTCCAAAAATATAATTGAATCATGCTTGTAAACTGATCTGTTAATCTGGGCATGATTAGGTTATGATTAGGGTGTTGACTGGGCCACATCAGTAGGGCATTGAGCCCCACCCCTTAGTGGATGGGGAATTGAATATAAAAGGCAAGGCAAAGAACAGAGTTAAGCAGTCTTTTGAGAAGCAGTTTTGATGTTGGAAAGAAGGCCCCAGGAGAAGAGAAGCAAGCCGTTCACCTGATAGTCTACAGATGACCTTGTGGAGGAAACAGGAGCTAAGCCCGGAGAGAAACACAGCCCCGGGAAGAGAGGAACCCAAGAAGCCTGAACCCTGGCAAATGCCGGCAGCTGTCTTGCTCTAACTCGTGGCAATGGACTGTGGTGAGAGAAGAAACATAACGCTTTATGGCCTGGTATCTGTGGACTTCTACCCCAAATAAATACCCTTTATAAAGACCCCCATTTTTGGTATTTCACATTAGCACCCCTTTGACTGACTAATATAGCCGGTTTGTATCTCTGGGTCTAAAGTGAGTCTCTTGTAAGCAGCACATGGATGGCTCATGTTTTTTTTTTAATCCATTCTGTCAGCCTATATCTTTTGATTGGCAAGATTAATCCATTCCCATTCAATGGTATTACTGTAAATGCATTATTTACTTTCACCATTTTATTCTTTGGTTTTCATATGTCACATCATATTTTCATCTGTCTTTTTATTCTTTATCCTTTCTCCTATTCTTTCTTCTATACTATCCTCCAAGCCTCTCTCTCCTGTCTTTTTCTTCAGGCTCTAAGTCTTCCTTTAATATTTCCTACAAAAGTGTATTCTTCTTTAATGAACTCTCTTAATTTCTGTTTTTTTGTGTGTGTGTGTGTATGTATTTTATACTCACCTTCATATTTGAAGGACAATTTTGCTGGATAAAGAATTCTTTGCTGGCAATTTTTCTCTTTCAGTATCCTTATTATATTATACCACTGTCTTCTCGCCTCCATGGTTTCTAATGAGAAATCTGCACCAAGTCTTAGGGGGCGTCCCTTGTATGTGATGGTTTGCTTTTCCCTTGCTGCACTCAGAATGTTTCCTTTATCTTTGACATTGCACATTCTGAGTAGTATTTGTCTTGGAGAAGGTCTATTCAGATTTATTCTGATTGGGGTATGGTGAGCTTCTTGGACATGTAAGTTCATTTCTTTTGTGAGAGTTGGAAAATTTTCAGCTATTATTTCCTTAAATTCTCTTTCTGCCCCCTTTCTCTTCTCTTCTCCTTCTTAACTCCCATGACACATATGTTGTTGCATTTCATCTTGACATTCAACTCCCTGAGCCCCTTCTAATTTTTTCCATTCTTTTCTCTCTCTGTTCTTTTCTTTCTTCAATTTCAGCAGTTTTGTCTTTGGTATCACTTATTCTTCTATCATTTCAAGTCTGCTGTTGAATGCCTCTAATGTGTTTTTGATCTCCCCTATCATGTCTTTCATTCCCATGAGCTCTGTGACTTTTTTACTCAGGTTTTCAAATTCTTCTTTGTGCGCACTCAATGTTTTCTTGATGTCGTTTATCTCTTTAGCCATATTGCCTTTCAACTCATTAATTTGATTTTGGAAATTTGTGTGCATCTTGTTAATTAGTCCTCTCAAATCCTGCATCTCTTCTGGGGCTTTTATACATTCCTTTTCTTGGGACATGTCTTCCATTTTCTTAGTATGGCTCATAATTTTTTGCTGATGTCCAGGCATCTGATTAGGATGGTAGTTTACTCAGATGCTAAATTTATTTCTCTTTCATAGGGATTTAGTGGCAGGAGGCTCTGTGTTACTGCTGTTCTTTGATTCTTTGTTAGACCTGGATTGTTATCATTTTTCCCTGTTAGTTGCTCAAAATGGCTCTGGACCCAGTAGTGGGTTGCAGACCCACTTCCTAAGGCCTTGAAGAGGGAGGTTATAAAGGCCAGAGAAAGCCCTCTTAGTTTTTAAAAAATTTTCTCACGTGCTCTTCCTTGGTATGCCAGAAGATGGCACTCTTTGGCAGCCCTCTCAGTTTAATGCCTGGTCAGAGTGTGTTTGTTGCAACACAGACTGGATAAATGTGATAAAGGTTACTTCCTGGAGGCTAAGAGCCTTGTAATTCAAACTTTCTCAGAGACAGTTTTCCAGCCTTCTCTAGCAGCACCCTCCCTTTTCCCAGGTAGGAAATAATTCCACTCCCCTCTCTGTCCTCAACAATCAGTCCTGGTTAGTAGAGAAGGAGATATGGAGGGTTGGAGCTCTTTAGTCCCTTGCCAGCTCCCAGGAGAAAAAATGGCATGACCCCATCTGGCCTGGGACACAGCAGACCAAATTTGTGGGTCAAAAACAGAGTCTGCCTTAGCCTGTGACCCTCTCTCTCCCCTTTCCTTGGAAGTATGTCCTCAAAAATCAGTCCCAGAATTTTGTAGTTGCGATTCCCCTCCTTTGTCTCTCTTCTGGGTAGTATCCAGCCTTCATCTAAACCCTAAAAGATCTTTTTCAGACCATTTCAGCCTGTCCCCTAGCTATTTTTTTTGTAAGAGAAGAGAGTCTCATGTCTTTCTAGTCTGCCATCTTCCCAGAAGTCCTAAATTGATATTGATAACAAAAATTAACTTCATAGTAGGGAAACCTGTCAGACGCTACCTCAATCTGCATTTTAATGTGGTGTTAAGGGAAGATAACCTTGATCCATTGGCAATCTTCAGTTTTCATAAAATAATGGAGAAAGTAGTTTTCTCCTGTACTGCTAAAACAAAATACCTGTTAACATAATCATGGTAAAAAAAATGTAGAAGTAAAAAGTAAACTACTAAAAATAGTTAAGATAATTTAATATGTTACATATTGCAATGGAAGTATTTAGAAAGTATATATAAACTAAGAAATAGACTTCAGTATTGTCAAACTCTCTTGTGCAGTAAAACCAGACCCAAATACCCTGCATTGTGCCTCTCCACTTGAGTTATTGGCTAGGTCGGTCACTACAACCCCTAAAACAATAAAAGTATCTACCACATCTGGATGTGTTCCTGAAGTGGATAGAGAGTACATTGCAGTTTTGGACTCCTGCCGTAGCTGGCAATGACTCAGTATGGTCAGGTTTACCATGGACATTGCCTTCAGACTGGCTCTGTTTCATAGTGCCAAAGGATGCTATATACCAGGACAGTGAAACACTGGAGCCTCTCCCTAGTATCGACATTGCTTCAGCATGCTGGCTTTGTGAAGGACATACCAAGTGGAGCAAAAATTGCCAGTAGAACTTAGTTCTGTGAGTAAAACTTAAACACAATTGGTATTATGACCTGCTCCCAAGGGGAGATACTATGTATGGTATTGCAAACCTGGAGCTTAGATCTATTAACTGTAGCTCCAAGAGGAAGTTGTGCATTGATTAGTATTAAGTACTGTACCTCTATGCATTTGAATATGATAATATCTCTTCTATTCTAGATCATATACTGGAGGATATTGAATATACTAAAGTGCCGGAGTCCAGCCCTGACACAGAGGGGTAGGAGAACGAAGGTGAGGATCAGAGTCGACAAGAACAAAAAACACATATCAGGATGGATTAGGTGATCATGAGAGAAGAAGGCTCTCTTGTTTATTTCAGATTGCTCCTTTTATACTAGATGATATCTGATTTTTAAATTTTGGCACAACAACAATATCTTATAAGAAAAAACAGAGTTCAAAAGAAATTCATCATTGGACAGACATTAGTAAGTACAATTACAACTTTTCACACTTGAAAACATCCTGGAATTTGAGACCTTTTTGAACACTTCAGTGCTTGCAGGCCCAATCATGATTTGTTTGCCTATCACCTAAGGCGCCTACAAGCATTTTACCTGTCCTGATAATAAGTGACTTCTATGAAAGACATCCTGACAATAGTCCTGACAATCGCATATCTCAGAGGGATTGTGCAGAAGGTTTACAGGGTCGCGAGACCCCCAAGCTGCTGAGTAATTACGAAAGTGGGTATGCCATCCAGGGGGCACAGGAATCCATTTTAATGACCTTGCTGGATTTTCTTCAAGGCATAGGCCATGAATGCAAGTTAATGCTTTACTATGTCTTTCTTTAGAACTATTACTCTTAGTACTTAGCTTCCTGCCTGAACAGACTGATGAACTTAAGACCTATGGATCATAAGAATAGGAGCAATTGTTTTCATTATAGGCCACGGTTTGATTATCAGGAACAAGAACAACCAGTGACTTAGCAATAGTCAATGTGACATTTCTCCCACGGGTTTCAAGCATGTGTAATTTAGTCATTTCAGTATAGAAAGAAGTTAAGGCTGCAACCACCCCAATAAACAAAATTACATTGAGAGAGAGGTCAAGATAACCAAACAAGGTGGCGTTGCCTTGCAAACATCCACATTTCCCTAGGCCATGTCCAGAGTCTTTGCTGCTAGACAGGTAGGGTCTTGTTATGGCTC
>JAQZBX010095823.1:0-11871 GCA_029593785.1 Cabassous unicinctus
GTATTTCTTTATTTATTATAATTATTATAGAGCTATTGAAAAGGTTTAATAATGATTGAAGAGATTAATGCACCCCACCATGAATATACCAAGGACCAGGGAATGTACACATTATATAAAAAAGATATTGGTTTAATATGTCTCAAGAAAACAGATTGTTTTAAAATTGGTGGGGATATCAGGAATAGTACACCCAAATGGAGCCATGGATAATAGTTATTATTTGTGTTTTGCATATGTGCTCACCACTTTCTAAAAATTAACCCAATTCAAGTTTTTTCTGGAGATGGGACCACTGTAAGATGCTATGCCACTTTATTTTCTAATGTTGTGATTTCTGCTCTGGACTTCAAATTTATATATATTCATGAATGATTGATATGCAACACTAAAAATGTATATTAAGAGATAGAGAGTGGTGAGAGACAAATATGATGTTTTGGAATTACCTATTTCTCTAAAGTGGTTTTCCTTTTGTGTTTCTTCATTGTTGGAGGCTATAATCATGTGTGCATAGAATGGAGGGTGGTACACTCTACATGAGTCCCTTACTTTTTTGAACAATTTTTCTCCCCCATGGTATCTTTTAAACATTTGAGTCACTATTTGTCACCTTGTGGATGCTACAAGTCCCTTTTTTCCTTCTGGGTGGTGGTAATGTCCTTCATAAGCCTTAGGAGAAATTTGGATGATGGGAGCTATTTGTATTCTGTGTCCTGGGTTTTCATTTGTGTATATGTGGATTCTGTTTCTTTGTAAGAACGATTTGAATTTTATTTCCAATACTTTCTTAAAAATTACAATATGCTATGAGTAGGTATTTATATATAGATACCTACTTCAAAATCTCTCTGCATTTAAGAACAGTACAATGATATCCAGAAAATCAGGAATGGTTTCCTTTAATCAAAATATTCAGCCTTTTAAACATTCCATAAACTCGTGTAATCCTGGAAAAAATCTCCTTAGAATTATCGATTTTCCTTCATTCCCTTTTAAAATTCACATTTTCTTTCAATGTAACATCCGTTTCTGTTCATAATTTTAAAATAAAGACTTTTCATCAGCTTTAATAAAGGCATTCATTGTTCATTTTGTCCACATGACTTAGTAGGGGATTACATATCAATAAGACTGATAGAAAAATAAAAAAATATTTCAAGGACAGCCAGAAAAACAGGTATGAATGTAAGTGTCATCAAGTGGATTGAGAGGTGAAAAATTCTTTATTTATTCTTCTGGTATTTCTTTATTTATTATAATTAGTATAGAGCTATTGAAAAGTTTTAATAATGATTGAAGAGATGAATGCCCACCACTGTGAATAAACCAAGGACCAGGGAATGCACACTTTGGAAAAAAAGATATTGGTTTGATATGTCTCAATAAAAAAGATTTGTTTTAAACATGTTGGGGACGTCAGGAATTATACACCCAAGTTTAGCCAGGGATAAGATATATTATTCGTGTTTCAGAAATACTCTGTCCAATTTTTAAAATTAATCACTATTCAAGTTTCTGCTGGAGATGGGACCACTCTAAGGTGTTAACACCCTTTATTTTAAAAGGTTGTGAATTCTGCTCTAGACCTACAAGTTTATGTATGTTCATGTATGACTGGTATGCATCACTAAAAATATATATTAACAGAAACAGGGTGGTGAGAGACAACATGAAGATTTGGAATTACCTATTTCTCTAAAGTGTTCTTCCTTTGGTGTTTATTCAATTTTGGAGGCTATAATCACGTGTGCATAGAATGTAGGGCGGTACACTCTGCTTGATGGATTAGGTCCTTGATGTTTATGAAACAATCCTCTTCCCCATGATATCTTCTAAACATTTGAGTCACTCTTTGTCACCTTGTGGACCCTACATATCCCTTTTTCTCTCCTGGGTGTTGGCAATGTCCATCATAAGCCGTAGGAGAAATTTGGAAGCTGGGATCTATTTGTGCTCGAGTTCCTGGGATTTCATTTGTGTATATGTGGATTCTGTTTCTTTGTAAGAATGGGTTTAATTTTATTTCCAATACGTTCTTAAAAATTACAATTTGTTATAAGTACAGGTATTTATGTATGGATACCTTCTTCACAATCTCCTTGCACAATAGAAGAGGACAAGTTTGTCCATTAAATCAGAAATGGATTTCTTGAAAAAAATCCAGTCTTCTAAACATTCAGTATACAATCATGATATCATGGGAAAAGATCTTCTCAGAATTATCGATTTGCCTACATTGTCTTTTAAAATTAACATTTTTTCAATCTTATATCCATTACAGTACATAATTTTAAAATAATGACCTTTTCAAAAGCTTTAAAAAAGCCATTTCTTGTTAACTTTGTCCACATCATGTTGCATAGGATAACCGTCCAATAAAACTGATAAATAAACTTAAAAAGTTGTTCAAGAACAGCCAGAAAAACACCTATGAATGTCAGTGTCAACAAATGGATTTAGAGGGGAATAATTTCTTCTTTATTCTCCTGGTTTTTCTTTATTATAATTATTGTAAAGCTATTGAAAATGTTTAATAATGATTGAAGTGATGAATGCATACCACTGTGACTATCACAAAAACCTGGGAAAGTACACATTGGATAAAGAAGATTTTGGTTTAATATGTCTCAATAAACTACATTTGTTTTAAAAAATCGTGGGAATGTCAGGAATTGTACACCCAAGTGGAGCCATGGATAATAGTTATTGGTATTGTTTCAGAAATGTTCAGGCCATTTTTTAAATATGAATCACAATTCAAGTTTCTGCTGTTGGTGGGACTACTGTAAGGTGTTATGACCCTTTATTTTCTAAGGTCGTGATTTCTGCACTCAACTTTAACCTTATGTATGTTCTTATATGTCTGATATGCATGACTAAAAATATATATTGATAGAAAGAGGTGTGTGAGAGACAATTAAGAAGTTTGGTATTGCCTATTTCTCTAAAGTGGTCTTCCTTTTGTGTTTCTTCATTGTTGGAGGGTATAATCATGTGTGCAAAGAATGGAGGGTGATGCACTCTACTTGATTGATTATGTTATTGATTTTATGATCCATTCCATTCCCCCATGATATCTTGTAAATAGATGAGTCACTCATTTTCACCTTTTGGAACCTCCAAGTCCCTTTTTCTGTTCTGGGTGTTGGCAAAGTCTTTCATAAGCCAATGGAGAAATTTAGATCCTGAGAGCTATTTGTACTCTGAGTTCTTGGTTATTCATTTGTCTTTATGTGGATTCTATTTCTTTGTAAAAATTACTTTGATTTTATTTCCAATGCTTCTAAAAATTACAATATGTCATAAGAGCAGCTATTTATATATGGATACCTGCATCACACACTCTCTGCACTCAAGAACAGCTCAATGATATCCAGAAAATCAGGAATGGTTTCCTTGAACCAAAATCCATAGATTTCTAAACAATCAGCACAGAATCGGGAAATCATGTTAAAAATCTCCTCCGAATTATCGATTTACCTACACTCCCTTTTAAATTAACATTTTCTTTCATTCTAGTATCCATTTCAGTTAATAATTTTTAAATAAAGACCTTTTCAACAGCTTTAAAAACCCATTCATTTCTCACTTTGCCAATGTGTTATAGTATGGGATCACATACCACTAAAACTGATAGATAAACAAAAAAAGTGTTCAAGGACAGCCAAAAAAACACCTATGTATGTCAGTGACAACACATGGATTGAGAGGTGAATAATTTCTTCTTTATTCTTCTGGTACTTCTTTATTTATTATAATTAGTATACTGCTATTGAAAAGTGTTAATAATGATTGAAGAGATGAATGCACACCACTGTGAATATACCAAGGACTATGGAATCTACACATTGGATAAAAATAATATTGATTTAATATGTCTCAATAAAACGGATTTGTTTTAAAAATCATGGTGATGTCAGGAATTGTACAACCAAGTTTAGCGATGGATAATTGTAATTAGTCCTGTTTCAGAAATATTCCAGCCAATTTATGAAAATGATTCACAATTCAATTTTCTGTTGGTGATGTGTGTATGGGACCACTATAATTTGTTATGCACCTTTATTTTCAAACCTCGTGATTTCTGCTTTAAACTTCAAGTTTATGTATGTTCATGTATGACAGAGAAGCATTACTAAAATTATGTATTAAGGAAAAGAGTGTTGTGAGAGAAAAATAAGAAGCTTTGGAATTAACTATTTCTCTAAAGTGGTCTACCTTTTGTATTTACTCATTTTGTAAGCTCTAATCTAATGTGCATAGAATGGAGGGCAGTACACTCTGCTTGATGGATTAAGTCTTTGTCTATTGTGAACCATTCCTCTCCCCCTTGATATCTTGTAAATATTTGCATCACTCTTTGTCACCTTGTGGACCCTACAAGGCCCTTTTCCTCTTCTGTGTGCTGGCAAGCTACTTAATGAGACATTGGGGATAATTGGAGCCTGGGAGCTATTTGTACTTTGATTTCCTGGGTTTTCATTTGTGTATATGTGGATTCTGTTTCTTTGTAAGAGTGTGTTTGATTTTATTTCCAATACTTTCTAAAAAATTACAATATGTCATAAGAGCAGGTATTTATATATGGATACCAGCATTACAATCTCTCTTCACTCGAGAAAAGCCCAATTTTGTCCAGAAAATCAAGAATGATTTACATGAAACAAAATCTGTAGCCTTCTAAACATTCAATAAACAATCATGAAATCTTTGAAAACGGTATCTGGATTATTGATTTACCTACACAACCTTTTAAAGTTAACGTTTTCTTTCATTCTAATATCAGCCACAGTTCATAATTTTAAAATAAAGACATTTTCAACAGCTGTAAAAAAGTCTTTCATTGTTTACTTTGTCCACATGATTTAGTAAGGGATCATATATTAATGAAATTGATAGATAACCAAAAAAAAAGTTGTTCAAGGACAGCCATAAGAACACTGGTGTCAGAGCACTTATATTTATATGGATACCTATATCAAAATCCCAAAGGACTGGAGAATGACACAAAGATGTCCAGAAAATCAGGAAAGGCTATATAACTTACCAAACATTTATGATTTCGATCATCATACTCATAAAACTTTTGTAGAACATGACATGACACCATGGTGGAATATTTCTTACATCATGATAAAATATCAAGACATTATTCCCCCATAGACACAGGCCATACCATAGGTTCAAAACTGTTTTCCAAGCCCTGTCTTCAACCTGTCTGGAAAGTTGTGTGTATGTGGTGTGTCTGTTTTAAAGACTCTAGTGTTTTAATTTTTCCACATAGTCCTGAGTTGGCCAGTCATTTTTTTTCATTTCATTCTAATTTTGAGAATTAGATTGCAATTTCTTTTCTCCAGGATTCCATTCTTCTCTTTCTTTTCTATTTTTAGCCGTGACTAGTCTCCTGCTGCTGCCTTTTCCAAAGATCCCATCCTCCATTCCCTTGAGTTCCAAATAATCTCTCTGTAGTGCTAAAATGAATGTATCTGGTGTCTGGTGATATTTGATAATGTTGGCCCTTCATTGAGATGACAATAGTTTCTCATTTTATTATCATTTCTCCCTCTGCCCTTGGATGACATTGTTCTGAGTATCTCTCATTGTAAATACGAAGGATTTCCTAATGATTTTGCTATGTGTGGGAATTTGTGCCAATGGAATATGGGCAATTCCAAAAAAGGAATTTTTTCCCAGAAAGAATGAATGACTTAATGGAAACTACATGAGAAAAATAATAATTTCATGGCTAGAAGATGTTATTATTCCTGAATGTTACTCATGGAATAAAATAATTAGAATTTTCCTTCTATTCATTTCCCTTATATCTGACTATATATTTTCCTTTATAAGTGTTTGTGCCTTAATATCTCTTTCATTTCACTGATTATATTAAATCTAACCAAATTTAACTCCCTATAAAAATTTACATTTTCTGTCAAACATAAATATTTCTTTGTATAATTTTATATTAAAGACATTTGCAACATGTTTAAGAAAGCCATTCTTTGCTCCCTTTCTCCACATAATGTGGTATGTGATCATATATCAATAGAATGGATAGGTAACCAAAAATTTTTTTTCAAGGATTTCCAGAAATACATGAATACATGGCAGTGTCAACAAAGGGTTTGAGATGTAAATAATTTTTAACTGGATTTTCTTTCTTTATTATAATTGTTATAGAAATATTGAAGGTGTTTAATAATGGTTGAAGAGAGCAATGCAAGCCTCTGTGAATATACAAATCACCAGGGAATGTACACATTGGATAAGTAGGATATTGGTTTAATATTTATCATTGAAAAAGATTTGATTTAAAAAATATTGTTGATGTCAGAAAAACCACACAAAATTGCGGTATCATTCTAACTTATTAGTCATGTTTGAAAGACGTTCTGGCCAAGTTTTAAAAATGTTTCACAATTAAATTACCCCCTTGAGATGTGTGTATAGGTGCGTTGTTAGGATTTATGTCCCTTTATTTTGCAAGGTCATGTGCTTTGCTCTTCACTACAAGGTTTTGTATGTTCATTTATGAATGATATACATCACTCAATAATTGATGAAGGGAAAAAGGGTGGTGTGAATCCATCAGGAAATTTTGTAATTACCTATTTCTCTAAAGGGGTCCCTTTTTTGTTTTTCTTCATTGTTCAATTCTATAATCACGTGTGCATAGAATGGATGGCAGTACATTCTCCTTGATGGACTAGGTCCATATTTTTTTGAACCATTCCTCTCCCCCATGAAATGTTGTGATTAGTTGACTCCCTCTTTGTCAACCAATGGACCTTACCAGTGACTTTTCTCTCCTGTGTGCGAAGAACCTTTCACAAGCCATAGGGCAAATTTTGAGTTTGGTAGCTGTTTATTCTTAGTTCCAGTGTTTTGTTTGTGTAACTGTGGTTTCTGCTTTCTTTGTAAGAATGAGTATACTTTTATTTCCATTTGTTTTTTTAAAAAAATTACAATATGGCCTAAGAACACATATACATATGGATACCTACATCACAATCCCAGTGCACTGGAGAATGACACAAAGATATCAAGAAAATCAGGAATGGTTTTCTTGAAACAAAACCTGGAACATCCTAAACTTTCAGTAAACAATCATGAAGTCAGTAAAATGATTTCCTCTGATTTATAGATTTAAATCTGTGAGTATTAAAAAATGGAGGAAACACTGGGATGCATTTCCTCCTATTATTTTTCTCCAATTTGTTTAGTTTAATATTATTGCATTAACAATTAGGAAGAAAATAGGGTCCAAAAATTTATGTGAAAAAGGCTTTCCACACAAACTCATATCACTGAAGCCTCTTACTTTTTAAGAATTTACTATTTATAAGGGCTAAACAGTTTCATTTGCAATTAGCATTGACAGGGTGTGGAAAATTTTTTTCTCTCTAAGTAAAGAGTTTTTAGTAGATGATAATAGATATTTAACCATCCTTCTAAATCTGTATTTTACTGAGTACTGTAAAATTAATTTTCTTTTTTAAATATAACCATTTTGCATAGGAGAGAGTATCATCCTAATCTGAGTTATATCTAGTTTTCACATCCAAATGGCCACATTCTTGTTTCTGTAAAAACATACTTTTTAACAGAATCTAAAGTAACGCAGCATATATGCCCTCAAACTGCATGCTCATAGCACTTTCCTTCACTATCACATGGCCCCGTGGTGGAATATTTCATACATGATGTTAAACTATCATTACATAATTTCCCCCTAGCCACTGACAATGCCATAAGTTCAAAACTATTTTTCAAACCCTGCCTTCAACATGTCTGGAAAGTTGTGTGTATGTGGTGTGTCAGTTTTAAAGACTCTTGGGTTTTAAATTTTTCCACATAGTTCTGAGATGGCTACTGGATTTTATTTTCCCTTTTCATTCTAATTTTGAGAGTGAGAGATCAGTTTCTTTTCTCCAGGATTTCTTTATTCTCTTCCTTTTCTATTTTTAGCAGTGCCTTTACTCCCGAGGCTGTCTTTTCCAAATATCCCACCATTCATGCACCTGAGTTCCAAAAAATTAGTCTGTGGCACTAAAATTTGATGTATCTCATGTCTGGTGACTTTTGATGATTTTGGCTCTCCATTGAGGTGACAATAGTTTCTCATGCTATTCTCATGTCTTGCTCTGCTCTTGTATTCCATTGCTTTGAGTGCCTCTGGTTGGAAATACAATGGATTTCCTAGGGATCTTTTTATGTGTGGGAATGTGGGCAAATGGGATATGGGCAATTCCCAAAGTGGAAATTTTTTCAGTTAAAGAATGAATGCCTTAATAAAAATTGCCAGAAAAAAAACTATTTCATGCCTAGAAGCTATTATGCCTGTATGTTAGTCCTGGAATAAAGTGATTAAATTTTTGTTTATATTAAATTCCCTTATATCAGACTAAATATTTTCTTTTATAATTGTTTGTGCCATACTATCTCTCTCTTATCATTGACTATATTAAATCTAACCAAGTTTCACTCCCATTAAAATTTGCATTTTCTATCAAACATATACATTTGTGTGAATGATTTTATATTAAAGACTTTTGCAATAAGTTTAAGAAGGCTATTCATTGCTCCCTTTCTCCACATGACATGATATGTGATCATATATCAATAGATGGGATATAAAAAATTTTTCATGGGCTCCCAGAAAAGCATCTCTACGTGGCAGTGTCAACAAAGGGTTTCAGAGGTGAATAATTTCTTCTTTGTACATCTGGATTTGTTTCTTTATTATAATTATTATATAAATATTGAATGGGTTTAATATTGAAGAGAGTAATGCATGCCTCTGTGAATATACCATTCACCACGGAATGTAAACATAAGATAAATAAGATATTGGTTTAATATTTTTCATTAAAACAGATTTGTTTTAAAAAATATTGATGTCAGAAAAAGCACACAAAAGTGCAGCATCATTCAGAGATATTCATCGAGTTTGATAGACGGTCTGCCCAAGTTTTAAAAAGTGATTCACAATTCAATTTCCTCCTTGAGATGTGTGCATAGGTGCACTGTAAGGAGTTATGCCCCTTTATTTTGTAAGGTCATGTGTTTTGCTCTTCACTACAAGTTTATGTATGTTCATGTATGAATGTTATCCATCACTAAAAATTGATGAATGGAAAGAGTGGTTGTGAGTCAAACAGGAAATTTTGTAATTACCTATTTCTCTAAAGTGATCCTTTTTTGTTTATCTTCATTGTTTAGTTCTATAATCATGTGTTCATTGAATGGATGGCAGTACATTCTCCTTCATGGACTAGGTCCTTAGTTTTATGAACCATTCCTCTCCCCCAAGATATCTTGTGAATAGTTGGCTCCCTCTTTGTCAACTAATGGACATTACCAGTGACTTTTCTTTCCTATGTGGGAAGAGACATTCACAAGCCATAGGAGAAATTTTGCGTTAGGGAGCTGTTTATTCTGAGTTCCAGCGTTTTGTTTGTGTATCTGTGGATTCTGCTTTCTTAGTAAGAATGCATATGATTTTATTTCCAATTCTTTCTAAACAATTACATAACATAAGAGCACTTATATATATATCTCCACATCCACTCCAACAATGGTAGTTCTCTGTCTTTTTAACAGTGGCCATTCTGATAGATGTGAAATGATATCTCATTGTAGTTTTGATTTGCATTCCCCTAATCATGAGTGATGTTGAGCCTTTCTTCACGTGTTTTTTTTTTTTTGGCCATTTGTCTTTCTTCTCCAGAGAAGTGTCTGTTCAAGTCTTTTGCCCTTTTTTATATTGGGTCTTTTTCCTTTTTATTATTGAGTTGTAACATCTCTTTATATATCATGGATATTAAACCCTTACCTGATATGTGATTTCCAAATATTTTTCCCATTGAGTTGGCTGCCTTTTCACCCTTCTGACAAAGTCCTGTGAGGTGCAGTGTTTAATTTTGAGTAGGTCCCATTTATCTATTTTTTCTTTTGTTGCACATGCTTTGGGTGTAAGATCCAAGAAACCAACACCTACTACAAGGTCTTGAAGATGTTTCCCTACATTTTATTCTAGTACTTTTATGGTCCTGGCTTTTATATTTAGATCTTTGATCCATTTTGAGTTGATTCTTGAATAGGGGGTGAGATAGGGGTCCTCTTTCATTCTTTTGGTTATACATATCCTGTTCTCCCAGCACCATTTGTTGAAGAGACTGTTTTTTCCATTAGCATGGCCTTGGTAGGTTTGTCAAAAACCAGTTGACTGTATAGGTGAGGGTATATTTCTGGGTTCTCAATTCTATTCCACTGATCGATATGTCTATCTTTATGCCAGCACCATGATGTTTTGACCACTGTAGCTTTGTAATATATTTCAAGGTCAGGCAGGGAAATTCCTCCTGCATTGCTCTTCACTGTTTTTGGGAATGCACAATGGTACAACCACTATGGAGGACTGTTTGGCAGTTCCAAAGAAGTTGAATATATACCTTCCATGTGACCTTGCAAAACCACTACTGGGTATATAACCAGAAGAACTGCTAGCAGTGACACGAACAGACATCTGCACACTGATGTTCATAGCAACATTATTCATCATTGCCAAAAGTTGGAAACAACCCAGATGTCCATAAACAGAGGAATGGATAAACAAACTGTGGTCTATGCACTCAATGGAATATTATGCTGCTGTAAGAAGAAATTAAGTCATAAAATATATGGCAACATGGATGAAACTGGATGACATTATATTGAGTGAAGCAAGCCAGACACAAAAGGAAAAATACTGTATGAATGCATTACTATGAACCAAATATATTGTGTAACATATTGTTTGATTCAAAAAAAAACATTATGTATATCCATTACATTTAATTGAGAAATGTATATATTCATTCATCTGTGTTTACTTTTTAGTTTTTAATTGTTTATATTTTCAATTATTAAATATATAAAATAAAGTTTTTTTTAAAAAAGAACACACACACACATATATATGGGTACCTACATCACAATCCTATTGCACTGGACAATGACACAAAGATATCCAGAAAACCAGGAAAGGATTTCTTGAAACAAAACCTGGAGCCTCCTAACCATTCAGTAAACAATCATAACGTCATGTAAGATGATTTCATCTGAATTACCGATTTAAATTTATTATTATAAAAAAATGGAGGAATCACTGAGAAGAATTTGGTTTCCACCAATTATTTTTCCCGTGGTTAGAATAGTTTAACATTATTTCATCAAAAATTAGGAAGGAAATCTGTTCCAAAAATTTATTTGAAAAGGGCATTCCACACAAACTTAAATTACTGAAACCTCTTAATTTTAAAGAATTTACTGTTAAAAAGGGCTAAAAAGTTTCATTTCCAATTAGCATTGACCCTGTGTTTGCAAAAAAATCTTTCTCTCTAAGTAAAGGTTTATTAGGAGATGATAATTGATATTTACCCATTCTTTTAAAATTGTATTTTACCGAGTACTTTAATTTTTTCTATTTTAAACACGCCAAATTTTTATATGAGAGACTACCATCCTAATCTGAGCTATATCTAGTTTTCACGTCCAAACTGCCCAATTCTTGTATCTGTAAAAAGACATTTTTTAACAGAATCTGTAAACTAACAAAACATTTATGCACTCAATCATCATACTCACAAAACTTTCCTCAAGCATCACATGACACCATGCTGGAATATTTCTTATATCATGATAAAATACCATGACATTATTCCCCCTAGCCACAGAACACACCATAGGTTCAAACCTATTTTCCAAGTCCTGCCTTCAACATGTCTGGAAAGTAGTGTGTATATGGTGTGTCTGTTTTAAAGCCTCCTGTGTCTTAATTTTTCCACATAGTTCTGTGTTGGGAGTGCATTTTTTTTTCCTTTT
>JAQZBX010095824.1:0-11873 GCA_029593785.1 Cabassous unicinctus
TGTGTTTTAACATGCTACCTCACTTAATTTTCCCAACAATCCTGCAAAGAAAGTATTTTTATCTCTATTTCACAGATGAGGGAACTAAGGTGCAACAAGCTTATCTGGCTTGGTCATTTAAGTATTAGGATTGGCGTTTGAATCCAGGTGCACTGTGTCACATTGCCACAAGTAAACCCGCCAAGTGTTGCCACCTTCATCAATTATCTTAGCTAGATTTTCTGGATAACTTGCTGCATCTTTTACATCAGCACTTGCTGCTTCACCTTGCACTTTTATGTTACAGATACATTTCTTTCCTTTAACCTCATGAACCAACTTCTGCTAGATTCAGACTTTTCTTCTGCAGATTCCTTATCTCTCTCAGCCTTTACAGAATTGAAGAGTGTTAGGGCCTTGCTCTGCTTTAGGCTTTGGCATAAGGGAATGCTGTGGCTGGTTTGATATTCTATCCAGACCACTTAAAATTTCTCTATATCAGCAATAAGGCTATTTTGCTTCCTTATCATTTCTGTGTTCACTGGAATAGCACTTTTTAATTTCCTTCAAGAACTTTTCCTTTGCATTCACAACTTGTCTAAATCTTTGGTGCAAGAGGCTTGGCTTTTGGCCCATCTTGGCTTTCTACATGCCTTCCTCATTAATCTTAATTATATCTAGCTTTGATTTAAAGTGAGAGATGTGTAACTTTGCCTTTCACTTGAATGCTTAGAGGCCATTGTAGGTTTATTAATTGGCCTAATTTCAATATGATTGTGTCTCCGGGAATAAGGAGGGCCCAGAGTAGAGGGAGAGAGATGAGAATGGCCAGTCTGGTGGAGAGTCAGAGCACAACATTTATAGATTAAGTTCGCCGTTTTATATGGGCGCGATTCATGGCGCAGAAAAACAATTTCAGTAGTAACATCAAAGATCACGATTACCATAACAGATATAATAAAAATGAAAAGGTTTGAAATATTACTGGAATTACCAAAATGTGACACAGACATGAAGTGAGCACATGCTGTTGGAAAAACTATACCAATAGACTACTCAATGCAGGGTTGCCACAGACCTTCAACTGTAAAAAAAAAAAAAAGATACAGTATCTGTGGAGTGCAATAAAGCAAGCACAATAAAGTGAGGTATGCCTGTATATAGATACTTGATGAGAGAAAGCTTTTCTTTATATAAATATCCCAGTTAATAATGAACTAAGGAATGATTATCACAACTTTGCAAATCTTTTTTGATATAAAGGGTCATCACAGAAAAAGAAAAGTGAACATCTGTGAAAGAAATACACAGTACCACTTATGTCATGTCCCCAGATCAAACTTGAATGAAGTCAAACTTATAGAACTGATGGCCAATTTACAGGAAATACTGGGACCAAAAAATATGATAATGACACCACAGGGTTGTAGTTAGGAAATTCTACAATGGGGGAAACTACAAAATAAAGGACCCAGGTTTTTTCCCACTGTTTAGAAGGAAAGAAAGAAATTTTAAAAGAGAGTGAGGGGAATTTATGGATTAAATGAGATTTAAGAGACATATTAACCAAATGGTTTGTGTGGTCATTATGTAAAACCTGATTCAAAAAAAAAACAAAATTGTAATAAAACATGTATGAGACAGTTGGGCAAATTTAAATTTGAGCGCTTACTGAATATATTTTATATTAATAAATACGCTAATAAATTTTTGTGTGATATCATTAATGTGTTTTTTAAGAGACCATATGAGAGATACATAATAAGATATTTATGGATAGAATATGTTTAGGATTTGCTCAGAAATTTATTTGGAGGGAAAGTCAGAGGTGGACAAAAATAAAACACAAGATGAGTTCCTCATTGGTGAGCAGATGATTGGTTCCTGGGGGTTTATCATACCAATCTCTAGTTTTACATATGTTTGAAAATTTCCATAGAGGTTGTTAAAAATGTTGGCAGTTATTTTTCAATTTGTGGCTTTTGTTTTGTTTTGTTTTATCCACTAGATTGCCCCAGTGGAAAATGACAATAGCTATGATGAACTGAAAAGAGATGCAAAGTTATGTTTATCACTGATGTCTCAGGGGTTGCTTTACCCTCATCAAGTGCCTTTGGTACTTAAGGTGCTAAAACAAGTAAGCGTGTGTAACTGTAGAATATTTACATTTTTTTTGGTTAGAATTTTGGATTACCATTCTAAGAATTTCACAAAGTCAACTGCATTGTAAATAGTACTTCATTTTTCTTGTCATTTTGAATTTTCTTTCAGTATGAGAAAAGATGTATATATTGATCAAAGAAGCAGACCTAGATTCTGTTTGTGGCTCTGCCATCAACTTATATAACCTTGGGAAAGCCACACAAGCCAAAAATTTTCTGTATTATGTAAAGGGCCGATTACTGGCTTATTACTGGCTTTATTTTATTCACTTCTATTTCATGGTCCATGCTAGAGAGACTATAGTGATTGTATCTTTTCTTACTGCATTGTTAGTAGAACATAAAATTTATGCTTAGCTTTATCCATGTCCTACACAGATTGTATAAGATAAAAATGGACATCTCCTCTATAGTTGTCAGATTTTAACTTTGACTACCACAGGAAAATATTTTCTTAAAGCCCCAAATTGTAATTTTTATAATGGAATTTAGTAGCATTCAGTCTTTGCTTTCAAGACCATCCTTGCCACTGCCAAAACTAAAATACTGTCCAACCTTGGGAGAAATTCTTGAGAAAAGATAATACTGGTTTTAAGGAGATACTTATCAGTGGGTTTATAAATGAAAGTGAGCTTTGTTAGCCTAAAACAAAGCATAGACATACTGCTATTAAAAACCAGCCTAAATGCTATGAAGAGGCATTAATTATGAAGTTTCTTTTCAAAATTGCCTTTTATGTGTGTGTTCCTTTACCTTTGCTCTCAACCATTAATACATTCTGAACAACTTTGCCTGAAATAGCTCGTGCAACCTTTTATTTAGAGGGAAAACCAAGCTTTGCCCTTACTATACCTGTGAAAAGATAATTAAATTAGAATATTACATGTTTGTGTGTAATGTCACTGCATGACATCTCATGCTCTTGTCAGCACTATTTTCATCTTTGCCATTTGCTTCTCATTCACAGACAGCAAGAAGCAGTTCTTGGCACGCTAGATATACAGTATTGACCTACCTCCAGACAATGGTATTTTATAACCTCTTTATTTTCCTAAACAATGAAGACGCAGTTAAAGACATCAGATGGCTGGTTATAAATCTTCTGGAGGATGAACAACTAGAGGTAAAATAAGTTATAGCAAGTCAAAATTCAGTAGATTTAAGGAAAGCTGCATGGTGCTCCTTTGAAAAACCATTTGTACACTAAGATGTAATATATTCTTCTTTTAAAGCATAAATTATTAAAAGTAACGATTTAATTTAATATAGTCCTATGTGAGTGGTTTTGATACCCTAATCATTTTTTAAAGTAGAAATAGAAAAAACATTGGGCATATTCTTGTTCTGGCTTCTCTTTGCAGTTGGGCAAATAACTTTTGTATCCGTAGGAAACTGGGAATAGGAATTTTTCCATCTTCCTAGTGAGTCTATTCATTTTGCAACCTTGCTTCCTTTGTTTGGGGATCAAATGTAGTTTAGTCCCTTGAGTACTTATAGACTGGTTATAACAACTCTGACAGTCTTCAATTAAAATTTTACAGCTATCTGTAATTTTATTAACAATTTTTCTTTATAATTTTTTACTTTACAAAAGTAATGGGAGTGGAAAGAGTGAAATCTCAAAAAATCAATATTTCCTAACTTATTGTGCATGCATTAAAATTTACTATTTCTGGAACTTCTAGAATGTTTTAAGATTTGCTTGCGTGTAGTAGAATTAAACACAGCTGTTACTATAAACATAACCAATCCTTATGTTTATTTTTTAATTTCAGTAAATGTTTCTGAATGCTTTAATAAATTCAATGTCTAAAAGACCCATCATAATGCTTTTTTTTAAAGGAGGTACTGGGGAATGAACCCAGGACCTCATATATGGGAAGCAGATGCTCATCTACTCGAGTTACATCTGTCCCCTCTTACAGCTTTTTCTGTCTTCCCAAAACTTGAGTTCCCATTCTGATTGAAAGATAAAGGATATTAAATCTCTGCAGTGGGTGCCAGTTACAGAAATTGGATTGTCCTGCATTTTTGTTTTCAACAAAAACAGCAGCAGCAGCAGATTTAAGAGATATAAAATCTATGAAAAAGTGATAATAGTATCAGGATCCAGCACTGCTTTTACAGTTAGAGCTCTGATATAAAAACTATCAGTCATCATGGAATATAATGTGTAGAAGATTTTAATTTTGTATAAAATCGTTAATTTACCTTCTCTAACCCTACTGCACTGACTTACCCATTTTGGGATCATACACCCTTTCTTTATCAAGAAACTCCACAAAGGCATTTTACAGTTTTGCATACAGTTTCAAGAAATGTCCCTCCCCTAGGTCCTCCACAACCCCAACCTCCTTTATTATTCCCCCAGGCTTAGGATCTCAGCTCTAATAGAATTGATTATTTCTACAGGTTCGAGAAATGGCTGCTACCACCTTGAGTGGTCTGTTACAGTGTAACTTCCTTACTATGGATGGTCCTATGCAGATTCATTTTGAGCAACTTTGCAAAACAAAACTACCTAAGAAAAGAAAGCGAGACCCTGGCTCCGTAGGAGATACCATTCCTTCTGCAGGTAACATTTCTGGTAGAAAAGACCATATTCATTTTCAGAAATTAACCGGCTTAGTCAACAAATATTTATTGACTATTTGTAGGTGCCCAGGACTGTTCTATTACTAGGATTGGTTGTCCTTGCTTTAAATCAAGCAACCCCCCCTTCCTCCCCAATTGCTTTATAAAGAGATATTCAGAATTAGTTATTTTGGTGGGTCTAAAAGATATGATTTTAGTATTTACAACTTATTGTGTGTAAATGCACAAAGAGAAAAACTCTTAAGTAAACAAAACACCTTTTATTTGGAAAAGGGAATATTTTGTATTTTGCTAGGCATTTGGTGAGATGGTGAGAAAATAGTCATTATTCTGTAGAAATTTCCCATCTAATTGAGCATAAAGAGACAAAAGATAAATACAAGAGAATACAAATTGACTACCATGTCAGGTTTAAAGAGAACTTAAAAATGATTATAAGGGGAGTGGATGTGGCTCAAGCGATTGCGTGCCCACCTCCCACATGGAAGGCCCCAGGTTCAGTTACCGGTGCCTCCTGAAAAACCAGACAACAAGCAAAACAAACAAAAAAAAACAACTCAGGGAAGCCAACTTGTGGCTCAATGGTTGATCGCTGGCTTCCCACATGTGAGGTCCCAGGTTCAATCCCCAGCCTCTGGTACCTCAAAAAAAAAAAAAAAAAAGAAAAGATTATGAAGAAGCGTTTGATTTTATCATTGCTAACTCTAAACAGTCACAAAAATAATAGAAAGATTATTAGCAAGTAGGCAGCTTAATGAATTTGCGAATTTGCAGGAAGTTCTGGGAATGTCAAGCTCTGAAGTTCCAATTATATTATGGTCTTAATTATGTGTCATATAGTTACCCAACAACAAATTCAAATAAAATACTAATTGTACATTCTAGTTCCTATTTTGATAACTGTAGTTTTGAATAAGTGCCAAAGAATTCTTAGCTTTTTGTTACACCAGTGGTGGTGTTTACAATTTTGACTTCTCCAAATTCTCTTTTTTTTTTTTACTTTCAATTCCGTACCCTCCCTATTTCATGTATACATACATGTGTAATATACTTACAAACCCATACATACACAAACTTTTATTGAGAAACAATAAGAATTTGAAAGCACGTTAATGTATCATATGTCACTAAAGCAAGAATAGAGACCCTTTAGAATACAGACATTTTGCATTTCATGTTTTGAGAAATACATTCCTCAGATATGGAATTGGTGCATCCTTTGTGTGGTAGTCAGATTCAGAAGAATGCTGTCTAATTTTGATTGGAGATTGTTTTAGGATCTAAGGATTTCACCTTTGGAAATGATAAGTGAATTGATCCAAAAACGCCATTAATTACTATGTTAGTTTTAGCAAACAGATGACAAATGTCTGACCTAGGTACAGTTATGCTGTCACTGAGGGACAGTTTATAGGGTGTCTTGACAAATTCTTAAATACAGGGTTATTTTGAGTTCAGCCTCAAAATCAAGTTTTTGCTATGTGTACTTGTAGATTCATTTTAAATGCAGAATTCAAACATTGAAAACAGCAGCATAGTTGAAAACTCATTTTATTTCACTAACAAGTGCAATAGAGAACTGTAAATATTTTTGCACGTATCTTGCTGTTTTCTTTGCAGAGCTGGTCAAACGCCATGCTGGGGTACTAGGACTTGGTGCGTGTGTTCTTTCTAGTCCTTATGATGTTCCCACCTGGATGCCCCAGCTCCTTATGAATCTCAGTGCACATCTGAATGATCCGCAGCCTATTGAGGTAAAATTCTTCCTTGTTAGCATCTTTGTACAAATAATACCAATGATATTTCATAAAAACCATTTACACTAATAATTTCCTGAACATTTTGAACCTTCTCTTTCTATAAAGCTACTGCCTCTGTCAAGGCCAAGTCTATTCACCAATAATTATTAAAATCTTGCAGAGAACTTACTCCCATGAATAGTTGTGAGCTTTTGGTAGTAAGGAAAGTACTTTAGTTTCTGTCCCTCCCAGTCCAATGTAAGTAAAGTATCGTCATTACTGTCAGCATAGTCTTATTTTCAAGCTTCGGTTTTTCTAGCATTTTATGTCTGGTAAGTATCTGTTAAATAGGAGATCATGGTGCTATTAATTTGCTAGTGATCACCTATGTTCCTAAGTTAAACAGATCAGAAGATCAGTGATGGGAGCGGGTATAGCTCAGTGATTGAGCGCCTGCTTTGCATGCATAGGGTCCCGGGTTCAATCCCTGGTACCTCCTATAAATACATAAATAAATAAATAAATAAACAAAACAATGAAAGAAGACCAATAACTTTGTCCCTCTTTCCTTGGTAAATAAATGTAAGTTTATATTGAAATTGGTTTAATAACATGGATGTAAGTTTAAGTGGTTTGTCCTAAAATGGAGCTAGTGATTCTAAAGAAGTGAGTTTGGTCGCTTTGAGAAGTAAGATTGGCTTGTTGATGTTGTGGTACTTGGGAATGTGTGAAATCTGGGGTCTAGAGGGATTTGTTGTCTAGCTAAACATAACCTTTGCTGTTCAGAGAGGCTAAATTATATTCGGGTTGCCTCATCTACAGATGACTGTAAAAAAGACCTTATCCAATTTCCGAAGGACGCACCATGACAACTGGCAAGAACACAAACAGCAATTCACTGATGACCAGCTGCTTGTTCTCACTGATCTCCTTGTGTCACCATGCTATTATGCATAGATGGGTAAGTCAGCAAAATTGTGAATTTTAACGAAGTCTGCATCCTTAGGCATTGGCTTGGTGTCATTTTGTCATTAGTTTGGTGATGAGAAGTGGGTATTTTATAAGGTTTTTTTGTTTTTGTTTTTTGCTGACATTCTTAGATGTCATTGTTTAAAGATTTGTACATGGCTTTACTATCGCCAATGGAAATAGGTTCCCAGAGAATTTTCCCTTGTTTCTCTGCCTCTAGGAGTTAAACAGAGAATCGATGTGACTGTTGGGTTTAGTAGCCTAGGAATACATAGGTAAAAGAAAACAAGAAATCTTATTCTTAGTGGCTTCCTGAGTGTCTCCTGGTCATTTTGGGTTGCCCTGTTTGCTCTGGGTTCTATACAGGTGAATTCATCTGAATTCTTAATTACTTATAACACAATTTTGCATTAATGAAGGATGACTCAGAAACCTTTCTACTGGGATAGGAAGAATAAAGGAAATTTCATTTTCTGGGCTTTTAGAGTTGAATGTCCTGTTGCCTAATTGAAATTTTTTTCCTCCCTGATACAGATGAATAGTCCTCACTTCAGGCTCTTTTCATCAAAAATTCCAGATCCTCAGGTACCATCTGTGGTGGCTCTCTGCAGGTTTTTAAACTCTGCCTCTGTTGAGCTCTCATCGTTTTGGTGGTTTCTGTGTTTGGTCTCATTAGTCTGCGTTCCACAGTTTCTCAGCTGCCATTTGATTTCCTAACTTGTCTTGTCCAGAAGTATTTGCAGAATATTGATCACTTTTTCTTTGAGGCATCTGACAAAGTCTCTGACGAGAAATAATTACCCAATATGATCATGGCACCCCAAGACCCGACAGTCTAGGAACGCATTAAGAAACATTTTACTTGGAATGGAGAACACCCACCTCTACCCACCTGTAATTCAGGTCCTGTCATTTATCTCAGATTGTTTTCAGTTCTTACCAAACAGCTGTTGGATTTGGATGGTAGTAGGGCTGTGGACCATAAATCAAAAGTCTTGAGAGAGAGTCTTTGGGTTTGGAGAGCCATGAAGAGGGAAGGAAAAGAGATTGACCTGATTGCTCAACCAAGACACAACATTAAAGTCTGTGTCCATGCGCTTCCTACAGACTGGAGTTTTTGGTGCTGAATAGAGTCAGTTGCTGAAAAATCGGGGGGTTGGTGAATAAATTTTTGATTGTTGTGTGTGTATACAATGTGTGATTTTGAAAATAAACAACAACAACAATAAAAACCCTGACTGGTTGATTTTTACCTGTATTCTTTACAAATAATATTTTACCCTCTTTGAAAGCTGTTATACTTCACCTAAATGGAAAACGGCTGAGTTTGTAGAAGTTCTGTAATTCTTTTTACTACTTTTTTGTTTTGTTTTGTTTTGCCTGCTGAATCGTTGAGACTAATAAGCCTTGATATTTAATTGACTTGTTTAATATATGTTACATAGATGTAAAAGATTGTATAAACTGTAGAGATAGCACTAGCAAGACTTTGTACAGATTGCAACCTTTTACACAACACCATTGTGTAATTAATTTGTAAAGATTCCCATGTAGCTCTTTATTATAGTGATTTTTGGCTTTTGTACCAATTGAATGCTTTTTTGTGTGTGTGTTTAAATTATTTTCTTTATCTTTTTTGTTATAAAAGCTGAGGTGTGGGGTTTTGTTTAAGTTCATTTATCGTTAGAATGTCTGGATTTTTATGTAACTCTTTTGTGTGCATCTCTAAATGCTAACACCACAAATTTGCCTATGACAAGTTTATAGAATGCAAGGTATCTTCTAGGTTGAAATAATTCACAGTTGGTGAATATCATCTTGCAACACACCTTGTACAGTCTTCCTTAAAGGAACACTACAGTATATTTTTAGTATCTACCTGCTGAATGACTCATTAAAGACCTAAGCACAGCAGAGGTCCTGGTACAGTATTTAAGTGTCAGCATACACAGGTGTGACCCTGTATAGAGTAGTGCCAAACTGATTATTTCAATTGTGTACCTAGTTTAAAACACAATAAATGGATTGTTTTTAACACCTGGTTTTTGTCTTAATTAAGAAGAGAAGACCATGCTGTGGGCAGTGACTTCTGTGAAGTTTTTCTCTAACAGTGTCTTTTGAAGCCATAGATATGGATCCATGAGTTCGTGCCATCTGACACTAAAATGTATTGTCTAGGTCTGTGCTGTCCAGTAGAGTACCCACTAGCCACATGTGAATTTACATTTAAATTAAATTAAAACTCACTTCTTTCAGTCTCACCAGCCACAATTCACATACACATTAGCCTCACGTAGTTCATTGCCATAGTGAATAGCACAGGTGAATGTTTCCATCATCAACAGAAACTATTGGACAGCAGTGGTCTGGATAATTGAGTCTCAAATTGATATGCCTAAGAATCATGTGGAGATTTTGTTAAAATGTAAATTCTGATTCATGCTTCCTGGTATCATGCTTCCAGGTATGATATCAATGCTACTGGTCCTGGGACCACACTTTGAATAGTGAGGTTTTACATTATATTGGCTACTTCAGCTTTTTTCCTAACTAAGCTGTAAAAATTTAACTCTGCAATGGTTTCCAAACTGGGAATTCTAAAAAATAAAAGATACTGGGGGCCCATTTAAATCTCCATGATGATTCAGTTGTGCAGCCAAAATTGAGAACCAACCACTGGTAAAGACTCCGAAGTCCCACCCTGGGCCCAAAATGAATTTTGGTGATTTGTACTGTGGTCAGAAAGGACCAATGAGGAATTTTGTTTTATTGAAAAATAAACTTTTTCTACATAGTCTTCATAATTATTTTTGTGGACTTCTGTCTTAATAGTCAATAACTTTTTTTAACAAATCAATTTTATTGATACATATTAAAGCATACAATTCATCCAGTGTACAGTCAATGGTATTTGGCATAATCACATGGTGTGCATTCATCACTTCAATCATTAAATCATTTTCATTATTTCAATAATAATTATAAACAAAAAGACAAGAAAATTCCTCACCTTCAATCTCTCTGTTTCCCTTGCTGTACATAGCTGCTATTTCTGGCTGTTCTTGCACAATTATTTATTTTTTTATTAAACAGGTTTATTGAGATATATTCACATATTTGATCTAGTCAAACTGTATAATCAATGGCACTTTTTTTGCTGTTAAAAAGTCCTTTATTGTAAAATAAATAGAGAAATAGATTGAAAAAAAATTACAAATTTTAAGAGAGTGAAAGGCCAGTTTAGATTTAATACAATCACTTATAAAAATTAGCATTGCAACAAACCTTTACAATTGTAAATAATAATTCAAATATAACAGGAATTATAACAATTCTAATTTTTATATTACAGCTCTAACTTGGTCATAATCTCTAAGAATGAAATAAATTATTGGTTTAGTTATTATTTAATTTCCATTTAGGCCATAATTCTTTATAGATAATAAAATTCCTATTTAGGAATTCTTCACATCTTACTGGAATGAATTACAGCAGATAACAATTTGCCAACTTATAATTAAAGAGTATGAATAAGAAAGGGTTAAAGAAAAATGAAGTATCCAAAAGTATATCACTTCTCCAGTCCTCCTCAATTAAAAGCAAGTGTTTATTTTGTATGAAAAAAATTACAGAATATGGATCACAGGAACAATTTGCTAGTTGCACTGAGTAATTATTGTTCATATACTATAATGTTATTATTTTACATTTATCTGGTCTACTCCAGCTCTTTTTTGGGTATTATTTGCATGGAATACCTTTTTCCAACCTTTCACTTTATTTTTTTTTTAAAGATTTATTTATTTATTTATCCCCCCCTTGTTGCTTGTGTTTGCTGTGTCCATTTGCTGTGTGTCTTCTCTGTGTCTGCTTATCTCCCCCTTGCTGTGAGGTTCTGCTGCATCAGCCCACCGCGCCGCGCGGACCTGCCTGCCCTCACAAGGAGGCCCCGGGAAGCGAACCTGGGGCCTCCCATATGGTAAATGGGAGCTCTATGGATTGAGCCACACCCACTTCCCCTAACCTTTCACTTTTAACCTGGCTGTGTCCTTAGATCTGAGGTGGGCTTCTTGTAGACAACATAGAGAAGGCTCATATTTTTTAACCCATTTTTATCGTCTATGTCTTTTGGGGAGTTCAATCCATTAACATTCAGTGTTATTAATCTAAAGGCATTACTTACTTCATCCATTTTGTCCTTCAACTCTTTGTTTTTTGTGGGGTTTTTTTAAGATTTATTTATTTACTTGATCCATTTTAACCCCCCCCCTTCCCCATTTGCTGTTTTGTGTCCATTTGCTGGGCAATTCTCTGTGTCTGTTTTCATCTCTTCTCATCCTCCTCCTCCAGTCTTCACCAGGATTAGATCCTGAAGACCTCCGATGTAGGAGAGGTGTTCTAGCCATCTGTGCCACCTCGGCTCCTGGTT
>JAQZBX010095825.1:0-11872 GCA_029593785.1 Cabassous unicinctus
ATTTTTTTCTATTTTGAGAGTATTTTATAATGTATAAAGTATATTAGTAAAACAATGCATTTCTATAGTTTATAAATCTGTAAGTGTACATATATTTAGGTGCAGATTCAAAAAAGTTTATCGTTAGAGGTACAGTCAAAACAGGTTGAAACCACTACTTAGAGATCAGGCTACTGTTGTATGAATCAGACAGGAAAACAATGCCATCTGTTGTCATAAATGTTCTTCAGAGCAAGTGTGAAGAAGCCACCATAACAGCTACCAAAACTGGTTTTTGCCATATTGATTCAGCTTATATCTATGAAAATGAGAAGACTGGACAGATCATTCATCAAACAACTGCAGATGACACTGGAAAGAGAGAAGCTATATTTTACATTTCAAAGGTGCTGTGTGTTCACATGGTTGGCAGAATGGATTGGGGTGGTGTGCTCATGCATGTGTGTTCATGACTTTGCTGTTAACAGAATACTGCTTTGTTAAATTACCTTTTTTTTTTTTTGAGGTACCAGAGCCAGATATTGAATCCTGGACCTTGTATGTGGGAAGCTGGCTCTCAACCAATGAGCTACATTGACTCCCCTGAGTTAATTTTTTCATTGCTTGCTGTTTGTTTGTTTGTTTTTTGTATTTAGGAGGCACCAGGGAACAAACCCAGGAGCTCTCATGTGGGAAGAGGCACCCAACCACTTGAGCCACATCCGCTCCCCAATCACCATTTGCTTTTCCCAGTCAAGTGCGTAGACCTGATAGATGGAACATGAGATGACTATGTTTTTTCTTTGTTTCATTAATAAATGAAAAGTGCCTTTTTCAGGCCTTCCCTGCCATCAATCAGCAGATTCCATTACAAATAATTCTGGCAAGAATGAGAATATAGATGTGAAAGTTAGAGATAAGAAAGTGATCCCAAATGGGCAAGATAGTACTCATATTTCATATTGGTTGTTTGTGTGACCAAGAGCCACATCTTCCAGATTTTAGCTGGAGCACCCCATGGTTCAGAGTAGAAAAAGAATTTCCTGCATATATAATCTTACACGAGCCCACAGTAATGGACATTCCAGCATCAAGCTCAATGTTGTGTATATTCTATACATCACACACTGATTAGGCTTGTCTCTTCTTATTCAGAACTGTTCCTCACAGGCTGGGACTTCCATCCCTTCAGTCAGTTCTGTTTTCTCACCACTATCTAAAATTTTTCTTGCACATAGCCTTTGTTAGTATCACACTCCATCCAACCCTTAGAGAACCACCTACCCTAACCCTCCAAACAAAGGAAGAAAGAATTTTAACATGGGTCAAAGGCAAATAGTTGATCCATGATGTGGTGGTTTGAAACTATATACATCCTAGGAAAGCATGTTCTTGAAAGTTAATCCATTCCTGTGGGTGTGGACCTATTTTAAGTAGGATTTTTGATGAGGCTACTTCAGTGAAGTTGTGACCCACCTATTCAAGATGGGTCTTATTCCTCTTACTGGAGTCCTTTATAAACTGCCTGAATACAGAAAGAGCAAAAAAGCCACAGAAGAAAAAAGCTGAAAGCAATGAAACCCAGAAGAGAAGGGACAGGTCAGCAGATGCCTCCATATGCCTTGCCATGTAGCAGAGGACCCAAGGATTGCCAGCAGTCAATCTTTAGGAAGAAAGCATCATCTTGATGATGCCTTGATTTGGACATTTTTCTCAGTTTCAAAACCGTAAGCTAATAAATTCTCATTGTTAAAAGCCAACCCATTTTACGGTCTGCTTTCAGCAGCCTAGGAAACTAAAACACAGGGTTAAAGCTCTTGCTTGCATAGGGAGTGCTTTTGGGGTATCTCTCTCAGCTATTTTCTTTTTAGAATGCTTACTTAGAATTACTCTTTGATTCTCCTTCTTGGTTAAAACTGTACCTGGTCACCAAAGACAACCCTGAGGCTTTCCTTTGTCTGTAATAAAGTGTACTGGCGTTAAAAGTCCAAGCAGAAATCAGAGTAGGGCCATGGAGAAAAGAGTGGGACAGGCTCCTTAAGCCTATCCCAAGTCTAGGAAAAATGAACTCACATGGGGTTCATTCCAGTTCATCAAGTTAGGAAAATTAGTAAGGATTAGGGACAAAAATTCCATAGTTATGTGCCATCCATTGTCCATAATGTTTTCTCTGCATGCATTTCTCTCTTAGATACTCTGTACTGATAACTCCAACAAAAGCAGGCAAAAGAGGCTGCAGTCACAGTTGTGGAGATGCTAATTCTAATAATCAACATGATTAACAGCATTCTTAACCCATAGTAACCCCAACTATCACACAACTCCAGTAAGATCCCCATTAAAACTGATTAACACAGATAGACTACACCAACTTAATATATGATAGAATCTCAATGGCTTTTTCACCTAACAAATCACCAGCCAGCTTACCCTCACTCATGCACCCATCTCCACCTAATACCATGTTTGACTGTGCGACCCAATTCTCTATCCTGTTGTCAGGTCTTGATCCTGTCATCCCTTAAAAGAATAAATCAATACTACTTTACCTCTTTCGACCACTTCAGCTTTGATGTAACTTTCATCACCCAGAATTGATCCAGCCAGACTTGGAAACATTACTGAGGAAATTTCCGAAGGACTTTATTGATCTCTATTTTATCCATTGGCCAAATTAAATAGCATGCATGGAGGAGTTACAACATATTAAAACAAAACCTTGGGAGTGAGAATTTCATTCTCTACATCTTTGGGGAACAGCTACGCCATGCCACAAAAGCATAGATCACTGTGGAAGTCTTAGACACAGCCAAGGTATTGTACCCGTAGCTGGGGAGCTAACAACCCCAATTACAGTAATAAAGCCATGTACCAGGCTCTGTTCTGAGGAGCAAGCTCATTAGCCCCTAAATAACACAAAGAATCTGGTGTAGGAAGATGGCAGCAGGGTTCAAACAAAAGGCCATAAGTCCCCTGTCTGAGATTGCTTCCCCTCCACTGACACCTGTGGGACCCAGTCACATTACTTGTAAACATGATTATGCCTCCCTGAACATAACTTATTGTACTAGGGGTGGAAATCTGGCCCACCTAGATGAATTAGCACATTTCTCCCAATAATTTGACATCAAATTGGTAGGTTCTAGGCTGTTTCTGCTGGTCTTTTGAATTGAACATGTACACATAAACATAAAGCTGTGAGATGGGGATCTTATAGTGTGTGGATAAAAAAGCAGAGGAATCTGGTCGATAGAGATAATAATAATAATAATAATAATAATAATAAAGCTGGTGGGTAAAGAAAAGCAGAAATGAGAGCATGGGGTCCAAGAGGGGAAAGGAGAGAATTGACACACTTGCTGTACTGGGGAAAGTCCAAGCTCAGCCTATAACCTTTTGCTGAGACCCACAAATAAACCCTGTGCTAGCACCTGTGTTATCTGGCTCCTAGAAGAGAAGAAAAATGTGAACTGACTCCCTTCTCAAGAATACCTTGAGATAAAACTCATCTCCTAGCACTAATGACCCGCTGGCTTTTTCCCACAAGCATATACAAACGTTCACTCAGTCTTGAGGCAGGATAGAATAGAGACCTAAGGAGTAGAGGCAGAAAACCTAATAAATTTCCGCACAAACACTACCTAGTAGAAAAAAAACTGGAACAGCATCCTGCTGGACTCATGTAGGTAGGTTATCAGTAGGCATCTAGTGCCTGCTGAAGTGATGGGAAAGCAGTTTGCAGCTTTCACCCATCAGCTGCAGAAACAACATCGGCAAAGTGTGCCTGCTAACTGCATAAACACGTCATAGGAATGCAGCTTGCAAATCCCACCCAGCAGAAAGTAGGAGAAAAACAGGATATGCCCACACTACCCACCCATTTTCCTAAGCCCATCCTGGGAGCAATAGCCAGGAGCCAATCACCACTGGACAGCAACCCCTAACCCCCTAAAAAAATCAAATCACCCAATAGAGCTCCCCTGCTTTGTCTCAAATATGCCAATCAGCACAGACCCTGGAGTCCTGTACCCACCCCCCTATAAAACAGAGGACCCCAGGGCAGAACTTCACATTTTCTCCCTTGAAAATGCCCACCTTACACTCTAAAGATGTATTTCTATTCTCTTGCTTTGCTCCCCAATAAATTCTCTGCTCACCTAATTAATTTGTGGCTCATCCTTGAATTCTTTCTCACGACAAAGCCAAGAACTTAAACTCTGATAGGAGTCTGGCTGTCGGAGGTACCTTTTTTGGTACTCAGGCTTGCCCGTGCTAGTACTGCTGTTACACTAAGGCTCAGGGATTGGGACCCAGAGCCCCGGGGCACCGACGCCCAAGGATGAAGCTGACCTGGCTCTCTCGCTTCTCTGATGAGGAAATGTTGTTCCTTCTGAGGCCTGGGTCGCGCTTTGCAGGCCCCTCCACCAGGACTGTGGGTGGTTCCCTTCAGGCTCTTACAAACCCCCACTGCTGCATGCATCACTGGCGTTGATGTTTTGTCTAGTGCACACTTCCCCAAGCCCTGATGGGATTTGTTGCAGTCAGGACCATTTTAGTAAGACAGAGAAACACCGTGGGCCTGACCAATACATGGGCCGTGCTTTCACCATGCCATGTTCAGGCCACTGGCAACCCCCTCGCCTAGCACATAAAACAAGCCCCCTGTCGGGATAAAGCATTTTCATTTATAAAGCATGAAATCAGGTCTGCCCTTAATCAGCTTTGTGTTACCCATGAGGCCACTGAAGGGTAAAAGAACCAACTAGCTGACCAAGTTTGTCAGCTAAATGCACAGATTGACATGTCCTCTGCCCCAGAACAAGCAGATGTGCCAGTGATTACCTCCTGGACCCACAAGATCTAAAAGGCCAGATCTGTCCAGGGACAGATTCTCCAGCCAACGGGCCAGGACTTCCTGAGCTGGTAGATTATTGGGCCTCTCATCTCGTCCATTGACACTTTCCGTGGGTTTGGCCTGGCCATTCCCTGAGCTCCACTACCTCAGGCCTTGCTGGCCAGGCCCTGAAAGGCCACATTTGTTTAATGTTCAGCTATTTACTGGACGCCTTGCTTATAATAACGGCCTAGTTATGCATCACTGGGCCCATCAAGGGGCATGTGATGGCTTCTCCACGCTTCATATCACCCCCAAGCCACAGGGACAGGCTTACGCATCTGCTAGGAGACAAGAGAAGCCTGGCCTGGATGACACATCTCAAGAGACCAGTCTGGGGTCTCAACGCAGCAATTCCCCAAAAGGGCACTTGCCTCATGTGCTGCATGTTTGCTAACAACAACAAACCGGCACCTGGGAATACATGGCAGAGGGCAGCACATTCGTGATTTTTTTTTTCAGGGCTGCTCCTAAAAGCTTTTCCCTCCCCATGAAGAAACATCCGCCATGCTCCATTGCAAGCTGCTGTGTGCACTTTAGGTTCGAGGAAAAGTTGATCTAGAATCACACCTGACACTGCTGACTGTAAGACAGCAGGACATGGCTCAGCAACTGCAACTTCCACGCAGGACACCTACAGATGCTGTCCACACTCATGAGAAAAATGAACTCACATCATGGACAAATAAAGCTTTTGAAACTGCCAGCCTCAGGCAGTCCCTCTGAAGACAAAGACTGCGCTGGGAACCCAAGGGCAGAGAGGCCCCACAGTGGGGGCCAGGTGGGGATCCTGCTTATCTGACTACCTGAGGAATAGAAATCCTATTGGGATGCCTTAACATCCTTAAATCTTCATTTCCAGGGGGACCACGTGTACACCCCAAGATTGTACTTTTTGTCTGTGTGCCTTGACTCTTGGGAAACTGCCTCAGTCCTGGGCGGCTTTCAGCTCAGCGTTATCTTACTGGCCAGAGTTATGCTTACTTGAAATGATACCTCAGGCCAGATCAAAGAGGAAACTTCTTATCTGGCTTGGCAACATTTGGGGCTCAGGGCTATGTTGAAATCTCCAGGCAGGTCTGCCTGATTATCCTGCTTAGAGTGATTCTGAACATATTCCTGGCCCACCCTTGCTTTGGACAAATTACCAGGCTTCTGACCCAGCCCCTCAAAGTCTGTCCCTTTGGGATCCTTAATGAGGTAACATATGTTTCTCACTTGGTCCTCAACAAATAAGGACTGCAGTTGATGAGTCTGGCTCCTAGTTAAAATGCTGTGTGTGATTTTTCAGGGCAGACCACAGGCAGGTAGAAAGGTGCCTCTGCTGAGATCTCCTTATCAGAGGCAGAAGGGGGAGATCCTCCTCAAAAGTTACCTAAAGCTTTTGCTGTATTTTATACGGTGCACAAAGTGCCATCCAGCAGAGCTGTGTACTCTGCCCCAGACAAGCAACTCACAGTCCAAAACAGACAATGGGCAAACCAAGATTTTTAGTCACTTTCCTTCTCTGTTTCTTAGGGTCCCAGGAAAAGTCAGAGGTGGGCCTGGTACGAGACAGTCCAAGCGCAGCCTGCGGCCTTTCCGTGTGAGCCACACAGAAACCCTGTGCCCGGAACTGTGCGACCTGGCTCTAGGATGGGACGGTAAATGTGGGCTGAGACCTCCTCGAGAGTGCCTTCAGAAGATGCATCCTCTGCCAGATAGTGGTCTGATGGCCTTTTGCCCCCAGCATATGTAAAAATTCACTGAAGACACTCTGGCTAAATTATATACCTTTTACGACACACCACTCGCCCATGCTGGCATCTCTCTTTGGGGTGGGGAGAGAGCAACATGCCTACACTAAGGCTCAAGGACAAGAGAATGCTATGCTAGACCATCTCCCTACATCAGCTGAGGATGGGGACCCACAGGCCCTGGGGGACCGACACCCAAGAGTGAAGCTGACCTGGCTCTGTCTCTTCTCTATGCGAGGAAATGCCATTCCATCGGAGACTGAGTCACAATTTTGTTGGAGTCTGGACACCTGCAAACTATGGAGTGGGTGGGTCCCCTAGGACTGCTGCTCCTGGTGGCAGCCATGGTCAAACTCTTCGCTTCTCTCCAAGTGGTGAGATTCCTTCCCCAGGGAAGGTAATAGGTGTCTTTCTTTCTGACAATTTGGGGCCGTGAGCAGAGTTACCAACAAGGCACAGCAGGGCATAGGAGAGGCTAAGGGATCGTCAGTTCGGGCGTCCCAGGGTGGTTCTGGCTCCACGTGACTTGAGGTGCTGGCCTTCCTCTGACCACGTGGGGACTAGTGGAAAGTAAATACTGCCACAGTGTCTCAAGGGTCAAAAAAGACTCTCAAGAGAGTCTGGTCCCCCTTGCTGGGAGTCTGCCCTCTCCAAGGAGTTCTGGGGCCCCCTGCAGGGAACTCCACCCTTTGCTGGCTATTTGCGGGACCTCAGTGTCTGTGGGGCACCTTTCAGAGGTGCTAGTGGAAGCCATGGATCATTCTTGGAGAAAGCTAGTGGATTGTGTATACAACTTTTGTAGTTCTAAGATGGAATATTGGTCATTTTCTTTAGCTCACTACTCCCCAGCAGAGCTTGCCAGGTGTGTCAGATTAAAGACTGCAGCAGTTTGGCATTATTTATGAATTCCAAAAATAGATATTGGATTATGCTTGTAAACTGCTCTGTTCCTCTGGGCATAATTAAATTATGATTAGGGCTTTGATTGGGCCACATCAGTAGGGTGTTGAGTCCCCACCCATTGTTGTGTGAGGACTCACATAAAAAGACATGGCAAAGGACAGAGTTGAAGTTTTAATGCTGAGGCCTGGGGAAGTGAGCACACAAAGGAGCTTGGTCATGAGGAAGGAGAGAAGGCTCCGGGAAAAGAGATGAGCCATTCGCCTGATAGTCTACAGCTGGCCTTGTGGAGAGAAGCCCCAGGAAGAGAGGAACCCAGGAAGCCAGAACTCTTGGAAGATGTCGGCAGCCATCTTGCTCCAACATGTGGCAACAAACTTTGGTGAGGGGAGTAACTTATGCTTTATGGCCTGGTAACTGTAAGCCTCTATCCCAAAAAAATACCCTTTTGTAAATGCCAACAGATTTCTGGTATTTTGCATCAGCACCCCTTTGGCTAACTAATACAAAGACCAAGAGTGGGGGTTCCAGGAAGGCTAGGGGAGCAGTTCCCTAGCCACTGCTTAAGGTCTGCCAACCATGAGACCATAGACAATTCAGGGTGGCCTATGAGCTAAGTAACTGTGAGCAGGTCCCTGGAACTGGAAGACACCCTGCAGGGCAGCAAGCTGTTGAAACCTCAGGAAAAAACAGAGTGTAGAGCCCTTTAGGATGGCTTTGCCCAGCAGCCCTAAAGAGGCCTTCAAGACTTGGGTAGTTGCTGTCAACAATAAAGGGGGCAATCCGGTAAAGGTTGGTAAGAGGATATCACCCACGGGAGGACAGAGTACACAGCCCCCTTCAGAGCCTTGAGCGCAGCCCAAGGTCACTGCCAAACAGTGAAGGCAGGGAAGGCAGGGGCCGTCCTGCTCCCATTTTGTTCTGTGGCAGAGGGAATACCGCTCCTCCTCGCCTGCATGTGGTAATAAGTATCTCTTTCTGACTGACAGTTTGGCACAGGAAGCAGGATGCAGTAAGTTCAACACTTGCCTTGGTGAGAGATGATTTCCCAGTTTCAATATCAGCCCGTCCCCCACCACCATCCTGAGGATGCATTGCTTTTGTTGATCTCTGTGTTTGTCAGAAAACACCAGCATCTTATAACAGTTATCCTTTCTAGTGCAAGATGATTTCAGTTGCCTTTTGTTACATGCAACAAAAAGAACTTTGACTAAGACATTTCATTAATTTTAGGAAGGGTAAGTCTTTTACCATCCCTTCCTTTTCAGACCCTGGAGAAGTGTAAGGATGCAGGATTGATCAAGTGCATCAGCCAGTTCAACTTTAACTGCAGACAACTGGTGATGATCCTGGACAAGATAGGGCTCAAGTACAAGTCCATCTGCAACCAGGTGAGACCCTCCACCCACAGAGACCACCTCTTCTTCCTGATTCTTTCTTCCTTTACCTTTTCTGGAAGACCGCAATTGCTCTTGCTCCTCAATACTTGCCAACGACTCTTCTCTTTGTGGGTTGGATACTTTTCTGAAAGTCAGGGTCTTTCTATAGATACAATATACAGATCTAAACATAGAACACATGAAGTGAACTCAAAGTCTAGACTGTTTAAAAAGGGTCCCAGGCTCATATCTGGAAAACAAGAGGCATTGTGGGGAAGAATGGCAGTTGTAGAGAAGCAGGAGTTAAATTGATTCAATCAAATATATATTGAGTTAATTGTGTGCTTAGCACACTGAGAATAAAGAGTAATGTAATTCAAGGTGCCAGGCACATTGACAAAAATTCAAAATACAAGAAAAATTAAACACAGTGCCTTCTCCCAGTCTAGTGATGGATAAAAATGTTCATACCTACATTAATAAAGGTGTAGTCACAAAAACAGAAACCACTCTAGGTATTTCCAACAAAAGGAATTTAATACAGGGATTGATTATACCAATGTTGGAAGAAGCACAAGAACAACACCAAAAAAAAGTTATGATGTTAATCCACAGTTCAGTAACTGCAAGAAGCAGCCAGATACCATTCCTGGGGTTAGAAGAACATAAGAAGCACCCAGGAGCACAGAGAAGGTTCTATGTAGTCCGTTCTGGAACCACAAGAAAGAGAATCCACAGCTAGTGCAGGAACCACAGAAGAAGTTTCCCCAGCAATATCGGAATAACAGAGGAGAGGCCACTTGGTCTAATGCTGGGACTTTGGAGGAAGGACCCTTCAGCTAAGCTGGGATTCCCCCAAAGGGATGCAGTCACTTACAGAGATACTGACAGAGGAGGGCAAGTTTTTCCTTTCCTTCTGCCTCTAATATCTTGCCAGAGCTGCCTATTGGCAGAAACTAATGAGAAAACTGTTGGCAAGAGAGCCTAGAAAATGCAATTTGCAGACTCCCAGTCTCAGCATCAAAGAGCAGCATAGCAAAGGCTAGGTGTTAGGAATAGGGATAAAAGATAATAGGAAAGTAAGCAAGCCAAAAACAAAAACAAAAAAAAAGTCTATTCCATCCCCTGGGTTGATGGCAAACACCAGGTCATTGATTAATATTTCTCTATGGTGCCTGATGTATCCAGCCTTCTCTCCAAATGAGACATCTCCTGGAACCAGCAGGCACTGTCTCTGCAGTGATGTAATGTACCCATATGTTTGTATTTATTAAATGTTTTTCATATAAGATCCTCTGTATGTGCCTTAGAAAAACAGATGTAAGTTTTTTCTTGAGACCTGGTTTGATTCTTTAACATAGATAGCTATGTTTTGGCTTCCTCAGGTAGAGTGTCACCTGTACTTCAACCAGAGCAAGCTACTACTGGCATGCTGCAAGTCAAGAGATATTATTCTGGGATCACATAGTGCCCTTGGCTCCCAAAGGTTCAGTCAGTGGTAATGAAAGAAATAGAGAGAAAGCCAAGTAAAACACCCCATTGACAATGAAGCAGAATCATGCTTCTCCATCCCTGAACCCTCAAATATCTGATATAGGAGGGAGGAAAGACAGTAACCAGCACTGAAATGCACTAAAAATATAAACTCCCTTCAATTTGTCATTGAATTTTATAACAACAGTGAAATGAATACACTTTCATTTCAAGATATTGGGACTGCCAAAAGATAACTCTCCTCTTCCCCATGAGAAGAGAGAAAATATGGAAGACAAAATACCACCTTTTTACATATTGATAAAGACCAGGATGTAGTAGATATTGTCTAGGTTTGTTAGACAAGTGGGCTTGCTAATCCTGAAGACTTACCCACAAAGACTCAGGGCTTGTAGGCTGAGGAAGTCTCCCACGGCAGACCTGAAGGAGCAGAAGGAAAACTCACGCTGTGCGGGCAAGACAGCTCCAAACAGAAGAAAGCCAGAGCCAAGCTGACCATGCCTTGCCATTGTTCACAAATTTATCCTGTGTTCCTCCACATACCAAGAGGCCAAATGATTAAAGGAGCCCAAGAGAGTCCCAGATTTATACTAATTGGGCTTCCTTTACCTTAAAGAAACATTGACAGTGAGAAGCAAGTGTTTCCCACTAACAGAAAAACTTAGAAAATATTAAATTAAAAGTCATGGACAGGGAAGTGGATATGGCTCGAGCAGTTGGGTGCCCACCTATCACATGGGAGGTCCCGGGTTCAGTTCCCAGTGCTTCTTAAAGAAGATGAGCAAGACAGCAAGCTGACACAATGGGCTGGCACAGTGAGCTGACACAACAAGATGACACAAAGAGATGATGCAACGAGATGACACCACGAGGAAACACAATGTGAGACACAACAAGTGGGAGTGGAGGTGGCTCAAGCCATTGGGCGCCTCCCTCCCACATGGGAGGTCCTGAGTTCGGTTCCTGGTGCCTCCTAAAAAGAAGAAAAGCACATAATGAACAGACACAAAGAGCAGACAGCAAGTGCAAACAATGAGATGTGGGGGAGAAATAAATAAAAATAAATAAATATTTGGGGGAAAAAAGTCATGGACACTCAAAATGTCTGCCCCTTATCCCCACCCCTTCTCAGGCTGAACCAGAATTCCCCAATTACTTGATGACCCAGTCCTTGACAACATTGCCAAAGAACATAATCAAACCCCAGCCCAGTTGTCCTATGCTACCAGCTACAGCTAGAGGTCATAGTGCTGGCCCAAGACTTTCAGTAAGAGCAAATCAAATGGCACTTCCAGATACAGAAACTTCTGGGACTTTGGAGATTAATCAACCTCTTTCTCCTGTCAATAAATTTACTGAATATATGTTGCTGGAAGGAGCAAAGAAACTTTATTCTGTATCTTCAGCTTTAGCTATAACTGAGGCTCCCCAGTACATCATGTTCCTCATCTTAAGTCTTTTGTTCAGATTTCTCTTTTTTTTTTTTTTTT
>JAQZBX010095826.1:0-11870 GCA_029593785.1 Cabassous unicinctus
TCCCTCATCTGGACATGGCTGGCTCCTGCTTTTCACGCAGGTCTCAGAGCAAGGGCCACCTCCTGATGCCCCTACCTGAAGTAGCCACACAATGCTTCAACATGTGCTCATCCGGTGTAACAGGCGTACCACACCAATGAAGGGTGCTGTTAACGGGCGAAAGTGGCGGAGGGGGAGGGAGTGGGGCACATAGGAATCCCCTATATTTTTATGTAACATTTATGTAATCTGAAGTTTCTTTAATAAATAAATAAATAAATAAATAAATAAATAACGTAGCCACACGCTTTTTCCGTACCTCTTTAACTCTTTCACTCTAGTCATTTTCATTTTCTTCATTCCCCAAAGCAATCTATAGCTTTCTTACTTATGCATCATCTGCCTCCTTCACTAGGCCTTATCTCTCTTGTTCACAGCTGTTTTCCTTACGTCTGGAGCAGTGCCTGGCATATAGATGCTCCATATACCTTTGTTGAAGGAATAAATGAGCCCCTTCCTATCATCCCGTCTTGGTTGAGTTGCCACTGAATCGGCCTGCTTGTGTCAGCCCAGACCAAAGCCAGACCCCTTTTCACAGATCCCAGTTTATTTCCGAAAGGAAGTAAAGACAATTGTATTATGCATAATATATTTATTATGCCTCACTTAAGTACCTACTCTGTTCCAGGCTTTATGGATGCAGAGAAAAAAAGAAAGATTAATACCCACCAGGGCTCATAATCTAATGAAGATTGACTAATAATAATAATAATAACAATAACAGTAATAATACCCAAAACTTCACAGATGCTTCACAGCTTTCAAAATACTTTCCTATAAATTCTATAATTTCATATCAAGGGAATGACCTTTTTTTTGGTCATGATTTTCAACTACAGAAGAGGCAAACAAAAGGAAAGAAGATAAAAGTATCCTGACATAGTGGAAGGAACATGGAGATTGGAATATTCTAGAAGACTTACATTCATCATTTTTTTAAAAAATAACAATAATGATAATAACAGTAATCACTGTTTACTAAAAACCACTTTGTGCCCAGGCAGGGTTAAGCCATACATTTAACTCAGAGTCATTATACAAAAGGTGCACTAGCTGGGTGACCTGGGAAAAGTAAAGGTACCACTTTCAATCTCAGTTTCTCATCTGTAACATGGTGAAACTTTGTATGATTGTTGTCAGAATTTGAAATAATATATGTTGGGTAATTGATATATGAAGGCACAAAAGACGATTGCTTTAAATAATTTCCCATAGTCAAACACTTTGGAGGAGTCTGTTGGCAACAATGGCAAATGGCAGCTCCAGCCCAGCTGTCACTTGCTCCTGACCAGAGCTATTTTGGTCACTGGAAAATCTGTATCCTTGCTAAACCGAAATCAGTAAGGCTCCACACCCATTTGGGAGTCTGCAGACAGAAGGCTTAAAACAAAACAAAACAACACAACTGACAACTCTGTTTAAAATAAATTACATACTGTCAATTCTTAATTGTAGTGTTTTACCCATTTAACGAACCAATTGAATCAATGCCCCTGAGCGGCCACAAAACTGACCGTAAGCAAGAGCCCTTCAACCAGTCTCGGGCTGGGAGAAGGAGAAGAAGTGTCATAATTAAGTGTCATTTGAGCTGGACTTGAAAGAATGAGTAAAATTTGACTATGAAGTAATGAGATTTCCCCTTGGAATGGGTAATTCCAAGGCACTGGATAATAAAAAAATATTTGGTATCAAGTCCACACATTTTAAAAATAAATTTACTGCCCTGGAACTGTTTTCTTTGTTATTGCTTTATCATTTTAAAAAATTTTTTTAATAATTTACATTCTCTGAGCATCCACCAAGTAAAGATATCAAAGACTTTTTTTGGAGTTACTTTATGTGTCAGGAAGAAGATGGGTGGGGTTCATGATGCAACATAAAATATGTCAAATAGGCAGTGTGCATACAAATAATAGAAAATCAAATACTCTGGCTTTTAGGACGGACCATATTTCAAACTCTTGGAACACTGGACTTCTCTAATGAATTTCCAAGAATATGTGCTCATTGTCTGCCAAATGACAATCTCTGAAGTGCTAAAAGTAGGCCCACAGGAGGAAAAGCACCAGGTTTCTCTAGAAGGCTTCATATATTCCCCCGGTATTATTTATAGAAGAGTGAGCGCCCACATCGTGTATGCATTCCAGGCCATCTACACATTCCACTGCTGGGTGTAACAATGAGAAAACATACCACTTTTGCTGGCATGAGTTTAAATATGCCCAAGAACAAAATTTGCCAACGATTTCCCCTCCTGCTCATGGTCCCTACCCCCTACCACCCCAATCCCACAAAAGCATCTTGTAATGTCTTCTTTCTTGAAGAGGAACTGACTTTAATGAGTCCCTACCATACACAGGCGATATATATAGCCCTGATGTAGGCATTTTTATTTCCATTTTAAATATGAGGAAACGGAGGTTTGGAGAATTAAAATACTTTGCCCAAAGTCACTCAGCTAATAAGCATCAGAGCCAAAATTTGAACCCATATCTTCTGGCTCCAGAGCCAGGTCACTAGGCCTCCTCCTAAGTGCACTGTACCTTTAAGGACTTCCTAAGACTCCTACTGAGCCAGTTGCACGAAACCATGAATTGACTAGAAGTCAGGTGCCTGCTGCTCACTGGCTGAATCCCTGTCTGCTCACCACTCTGCCTTAATGACAACAAACACTGGTCACCAAATTATGTGCCAATCTTTATGTCGGATGCTGGGGACATGCAGATGCATAAGAAAACCCTGGCTTCAAAGAGCTCATGTTGTATAAAAGGAGCTACTCACACGCTATCTCAGTTTTGATATTCTAAACATCAGAAGATCCCTATGAGGCAGTAAGGGGAAATCCTATTATTCCCATTTTACTGATGAGAAAATGAAGACTCGAGAAGTAATAAGATTTTCCCAGTATCACACAGTATGCAGCAGACAGAGAACATCAATCCAGGTTTTTAACTCCAACTCATTTCTCTCATAACCATCTACCCACTAAGTTTGGGGCCAGCAGAGACAGGGAGTAATACACAAAACCTGCTCTTTGAGGCCTTAGAGAAATAGCAAGACCTTCTATAGGAAGACCATTTGGCTTCATTTGGAATGAGATGTTCTTCAATAAAGGGAATTTGGTAGTTAACCGGTGCAGACCCACTTATGCAGCGCCCTGCCCTCCTCTCCTACTCCCAGCTCCCTTGCTTCAGCTCTCATTTTAACAGTTTTTGATGTTAGGCTTTCTAAAGTGCTTCCTTATTTGGAACAACTTTTCTGAAAAACAATTTGGCAATAATTTAGCCTAGGAAATAATTAAGGATGTTCACAAAGACTTAGCTACAAAGATGTTCATGGCTGCATTGCCCATAAGAGCCGAAAAATACAAAAAGTGCTGAAAATTTTCCAACACAAAGGGATTGATTAAATAAATCACGATACATCCATATACTGGGGTACTATTCAGCCATTTAAAATTCTGTTGTAGGGAATATATATTACATGAGAAACTGTTCTCAACATGGTAAGTGAAAAATGCATGTATGAGCCTGTTTTTATAAAAGGAAAAAATCAACACAACTGTACACACACACACACACCCCTCCAAGATGCTATCTCTGAGTAGTAGGATCATGGGTATTTTTTCTTCTTTTTGATTAAGTATATTTTCTATTTTTTCCCCAAAGAAAGTACATTGCTTTTTAAATTAAGAAAATGTTATTTTTACTTTTTAAAAATGTGTACTTTTCTCTCCGCTTACAGAGAACAGTGCTACAGCTTCCTGATGGATGATCACCAGTAGGAACCTCAGTTACTGTCCAGACACAAGCTACAATCTCAGGATGTACAGAAACGTGTAGGGCTTGTTTCCACCACATTAAATATTCTCCAACCGTTGTGCTCTCTGAGTTCTCATAACTGCATTTCGTAGTCTTTCTATCTACTATCTCACAATCAACATAATTAGACAATCAAACATTTAGAAGTATTTATAAACGAAATGCATGTGAAAGTGTTGAGAATGTATGTAGTACTGTGCAGATATACAAGCTACCACCATCATTTAACATTTTATAATATTTTAGATATTCATTTTTAATTATCGTGCCTTCGTTTCCTCATCTGTGAAGTGGGTATAACAGCATTGCCATTACATGGTTGTTGTGAAAATTAAACAAGTTATTATTTGTAAGGCACTTAGATCAGTGTCAGGCACATATTAAGTAATAAGTGCTTGTTGAATAAATAATAAATAAATTATTAGGATCAAGTAAAAGCACATGGGCTCTGAACCAGAGCTTTTCATATGAGTAAAGTGCATGAGCTTTAGTGGATGGTCTCTGGCATTTATATTCTTGGAGACTTTTGTGGTTTTACTTTGTAGTCTCAGGTGTTTTATAGTAGGTGGTGCTTCACAGAACACATGCACACACACACACACACACACACACACACACAGTCACACTTGCCAGCACACCCATCATCCTTTCTCTTTTCTCTCTTCTATGATTCCCTGCACTCTCATAGTCAAAAATTCACAAAAGGAAGCCAGGCAATGTAGGATATGATAGCATACCTAGGCGTTTCTGTAGTGCAGTGAAATGCCTCAACACAATAATAACAAAGATAATAATAAGTACTGTGTTGAACATACTCAGTTCTATCTGAGCTACGCACTTCACCTATATTGATTCATTTAACTTCCACAATAATCATCTGAAGTAGGGACCACTGCAATTCCCATTTTACACATATAGAAAACAAGGGCTAGCAAAGGTAAACAACTTGTCCAAGGTCAACACAGCACTAATCATACTGACTCCCAGTATGAAAGGGATGTAAGTTTTCAGTCACCTTTTTGTTACATGGGTACATACAATTCCCTAGAAGAGGCATGGTAAAAATGGGTATTAATTGCTTGGTTTCAAATAGGAAGGCTCCTGTGATCCCGGCTTGGCTTCCTCTCCTTTTCACATGGAGCGCTAGCTATCCTAACTTGGTTAAGGAATCACTGGGGGGCAGGAGAAGCTTCTTCAGAGACCCCTGCTTACTGTTGTATTGCAGTAGGAGGCAAAAGTCCCATGTTTGAGTCCTGTCTCCTTATCCTTTGCTGCTGGATGAATGCAGTGATGTTTTAAACTCTACATGATCACTTCTTTATATCTAAAGTGAGACTGTGACAATTAAATTTGTTGTGAAGGCCAAATGTACTAATGCTTGGAAAAGTGTCCTATATAAACCTTAAAGAACCATATTGACACGAGGTCAATTTCGCCATTTATTTTCCCCCAAAAAAATGTTCTCTTGTTGATCCTCATTATAGGATAGTAATCACTATAGCACAGTAATCACTGCGTGTACTTCCACAAAATGGAAGCCTTGGCCATCCATGTACCTCTCAGAGAACATCTGAGTCGGGCCATTTTGGGAGTGACTTGCCCAAAGTCGGATTCAGCTGAGTTGTCCTCCATATCTTCAAAGCACCCACTCTGCAGAAACATGCCTGCATTGTGGCAATAATGGGTACAGTCAGACATTAGGAAAAATGTCTTCATTGCATAGGTTAAATTGAATAGAAACTGAGACCTCCCTTCCTGGAGATATTATAAATTAGAATACGTCCTTCCAGCTTAAAGGTTTCAGAAATCGACCTGACCAGAGGCAGAGGCCTGGGTGAAGTAACTTCCAGGGGTCTTTCCCATGCCTGTCCTGCTCTGATGGTACAGCATGAGAGTACTTTGTTCATTGTTGCCAGTCATTCTTATTTAGATGCTCTGGGCATCTTCTCCTTTATATTGGCTACATTCACATTACCAAAGACAAGTCATTAAGACTAATTTCTTTGCTGTATTTTCAAGCACATATAGTCACCAAAGAAACATATGCCCTCATTATATACTTCAGAATGCAAGGGACTGTGCACCCAATTTCTCTAGAAAAGCCTGTATTTATTACTTATGATAATATATATAGTACTTTATATCTTCCAAGTACACTCTATTTTATTAGATTTCAGAGCAAATGTTGTGACCCGGTGTTGGTGACTGAATCATGTCCCCCACAAAAGGCATGTTCTGACCCCAACCCTTGGTTCTGTGGGTGTGAACCCATTTGCAAACAGTACCTTTGAAGATGTTATTAGCTAAGGTGTGCCCAAACTGAATGAGGGTGGGCCTTCACCCAATATGGCGGAAATCCTCATAAGCAAAGGCAATTGGACACGGGAGAGAAGCCGGGAGCAGCCAGAAGCTGGAAGTCACAGGACCCAGAAGAGAAAGGGGAGGACACTCATGTGTATCATCATGTGACAGAAAGGCCAAAGAACCCAAAGATTGCTGGCTATTCAGAAGATACTGACTCCAGGAGGAAGCAAGTCTTCTAGGTTCTGAAATTGTGAGCCAATGCATTCCCAGTCAACCCACTGTATAGTGTTTGTCTCAGGAGCTAGGAAACTAAAACACATGGATAAGTAATTATTATCGGTCATATTTTATGAAAGACAAAACTAAGATAAAGAGGTCTAGCAAGCTTCCTGAGATGACACAGTTAGTAACTGAGTTGACTTCTGGATCCAAGCTCTTTCTACTATTTCCAGAAACATCTACATTCATTCCAATGACCACCTAAAACAGAAAAGGGATGAGAAGAGACAGGGAATTTCAGGCCAGTGCTCATAAGGCTGGCTCTCTTTCCAGTCACCAGAAATCCCGGGTAATTGTCTCTATTTAGACCGGCTTTCCTGTAACAAGACATTCTGACTATTCTGACCACAAAAAAAAAAAAGAAAAAACTGGCCCAGTATTACCCTTGCCTCCCTGGGTATCTCCCATGCACAGCAGTTTCCAACAGCAAATCCTGGACTCTTTTCCTGGCTAAGATTATCCTAGAAAGAAGACAACTCTAGGGAGACTACGTTTTCATTCTGCCTTGGCACTCACAAAATTAACAACCTGCTATGGTTGCAGAAAAGCAGTTGTTCTGTAATAGAAAATAGAAAACTGTATCACTGTAGAGCATGTTGTAACTAAGGTGTTGCTGAGAAAGTTTTCCATTTTAAGCCGTTTCAAATCACATTTAGCAGGTAGAGCAAGGTCACATAACTACATCCAAAGTAAAAAGTTGAGGTTCTTATTGCAGTGTTAACAGATCCTCATCCCAGATCCAGTGGGCTTGTGGAATTGCTACATTAGACTAACTCATCAGAAGAATCCTGTATTTGGTATGGGTGATGGATAATAATGGAAACTTTCACTTTAACTATTGTTTTCCCAGTTTTGTTTCAATTTTTTAAAAACTCTGTTTCTTTTTTATTGTTTTTGTGTGTGGGTTTCCATTTTTGATGCATTATTTTATTTTATTTTATTTTTTTTAAAGATTTATCTATTTATTTATCCCCCCCTTGCTGCTTGTGTTTGCTGTGTCCATTTGCTGTGTGTTTTTTCTGTGTCTGCTTATCTCCCCCTTGCTGCGAGGTCTTGCTGCATCAGTCCACCGCGCCGCGCGGGCTGGCCTGCCATCACAAGGAGGCCCCAGGAAGCGAACCCGGGGCCTCCCATATGGTAAATGGGAGCTCCATGGATTGAGCCACACCCGCCTCCCCAATGCATTATTTTATTAACAACAGCAGCTGCCTTCAACTTACTTCTGTGGCCCTTAAAAAAATAAAAACATGTTAAAAGCCACAAAAACAAACTAAAGTACACAATCTTCAGCAGCTCCATATTGATTAAATAGCAAAATTCCAACAATGGCAACTTTCTAAAAGAAATGGACTTTTCTCCATTAATAAACCTCTTAATGCTATTTTAACATTGTCTTCCTTTACAACAAAATGGATATCTAGTTTAACTGAAAATTATTTGCCCAGAAAATTTTGAGCATCACAACATTCAACCAGGCTAGGCAAAAATAAGTACGTATCTATATATAATAATAAATATAATAAATTCCCAATAATTTTAAAGAAGAAAAATAAGAAATTATTTGAAATCCAGAATTATAGTTCTTTGAAAAAAACATTTATTGTTTCAAGTACAGTGTATAATATAAAGTAAGATGTATCTGGGCATTAATAAGGAGAATGAAACAAGTAGTTGAAATATTACAACTCAAAATAAGCCTGTGTTACATAATAATGGACTTTAAACACAAAAGCTCCATGTTATTTCATTTATTTCCAATATTCCTCAAACAGCATCATGGTTTTTAAATGTTGGCCACAATATAACCAGGTCAGTACATCAATTATATGTATTACTCTGTATTAACAAATGCTAGATTGTGTTTACAATTTCAGAAGCAAATTTGGATTAAATTCTCACATAACTTTTGTCACTGAGCTATGTATAAATGTGGAAAAATATCAATCTGATTCTTTTCAGGAAGTTTTTTTTAATTAGAAATAACATATAAAATAAAGTTTTATATAAGCTGATATCAAAATTGGGGCATAGGTTGCATGTTATCCCAGAAAAACAAAAACCCCAATCACTAAATACAAAATAAAACAAAAACAAAAAAAATAAGCTTTTTTAATAAAAAGCAAGCCATGGAATTTCAAAGTATAAATAATAATTATTCCAAACTTGTTTCTCTAACCCATCACTTACAATGTCTTTCTTCAAGCTGGCCAACAAATATGTGCCTTAGAAATACCAGCAAATACATGTCTTCTTCTGCTTCAGTTCTTCTACTTGGAGTGAATTTTTTCCCAAATTAACATAATTCCTTTATGTTTTTAAAAAAGAGAGCAAAAGATGCAGCACCCTAATAGGGCAAGGTGATTGGAAACCACACAATAAAAATAAAATCACAACCTAAATATTTTTTACTTAAAAAAACAAAGTTAATAAAAAGAAAATCACATTTGTATAGCACCTTTCATTCAAAAAGACTCCAAAGTTCACTAAAGTAAGATTTGCTTAATTCATTATCAATGTGTGTTCATTCCTGCAGAGGAAATATGGAATCTGATTAACAGAAACTAGACTTCAGATATTACTGTCTTTCCAGGATCAATAAGTTTAAAAAAATTCCACAAGAGAAAATATTAAGTGGAATCAATTGCAGCTGCATCTCCTTGAATGAACTAAACTAGTATTTTGCCTATCCTGGTGCATGGAGCTTTTCCAGTAGTGGAGCTGGGTGGGCACAAAGCCATCCAAAATCTTACACCCAGCTTCATTGTGATGGCAAAACAGTTTCCTGGAGTCTTTGATGAAGAAAATCTTGTCTTTGAAACTAAACAACCTATCCAGGGTTGCAACTGTAATCAGTATTAGAATATAACAAACCTAAAAGCCAGAGCCAGAGAGGAAATGATCCCTTCTGCTTGACAGGGGAAAACCAGGTCCAGAGTCAAACCTCTACCTCCACCCATGTTCCTGTGTTTCTTCCCATCTTGGTACATAAACTCATAATTCCAACAGCCAGGATGATACAGCCATGTTGCATATATTAACTCAAATAGCCTGGGGCTATCTGTATTTTCCAGACCTTATCTATCAGCCTCAAATGGTATAATGCCTTTCAAGACAAAAATACATGAGGCCCGTATTCATTCCCTTACTTACTTATTCAACAAAAATGTATTGAGTGCTGTTATGTGCCAGGCACTGTTGTAGACACTGAAGATACAGTGGGTTTAAAAAAAAAAAAAAAGGCCAAAACTTCCTACTCTCCTGGAATTTACATTCTTCTTCCTAAGTTATTCTCTCCCAAGACTACGCATGGGAACATCCCACCAAATTAATCAGTTGCACAAAAGGACCAATATGTCTCTGTGTGTGACTGATGGATGATGAACTGGATTCACACTGTACCTTGATTCTAAAGCCTTCTAATTTTTAAAAGACCTTATCTCCCACACCAAATGGATATATGGGCACACAGAAATGGAAATGGGCACTGGCTGGGGGGAAAATATGAACTTTGTACATAAAATATGTACTTCTTACACATTCTCATATTGTTTGACATGTTACAATGATCATGTATTACTTTTGTAATTAAATGTAATTCCATAGAAGTTTTATTTTTTAGCTGTACTATCAATTCCTCAATATTCCTGAGAGACTGAAAATAGGACAGATGGAGGTGAATAAGGTCGAGAGAAAAATCTGGGTAAAAATGAAAGAACAGAATTGTCTCACAGAAACCCCTTCCTCAATGCCTAATAAAATAACAAAAAAGTTCACTAGCAGCAACTAACAAACAAAGGGACACAGCCAGTACTATAAGGTTTGAAAAGTGGCAGCTGAGAAAAGAAACAAGGTTCTGAGGTGGAGTCGGGCGGCACAGCAGCAAGTCTCTTTTTTTTTTTTTTAATTTATTTATTTTATTTTATTTATCCCCCCATTGCTGCTTGTGCTGCTGAGTCCATTCGCTGCGTGTCTTCTCTGTGTCTGCTTATCTCCCCCTTGCTGTGAGGTCTTGCGGCATCAGCCCACGGCGCAGCGCGAGCCGGCCTGCCCTCACAAGGAGGCCTCGGGACGCGAACCCGGGCCTCCCATATGGTAAACGGGGGCCCTATCCACTGAGCCACACCCGCTTCCCATAGCAGCAAGTCTCTTGATGGTACCCTGAGACCTCAGAAACTCTCCTGGTAAGCCAAGCCAAGCCTGAGAACTCGAACCTAAAATTCCTAACCTGGTGAGAAGCAAAGTGAGAGAATATCCTTGTCTTTTTCTTTTTCTGACAGAGAAACAGTACAAACAGCTGCTTCAGAGAAAGAGCAGAAGTGTACAAAGAGGTGACTCTCTAACAGAAGGGGAGACCCCAGGGCTATGTAGTGAATGGGGCACAGATCTGAAGTTGGAGGTTACCTGCCCATCAACAGGAGATACACCTCACCCCTACTCACCCCCACTAGGTGGTATGAATCATGGTGAGGACAATTAACAAAATCTCAGAAGGGAGAGCAGAGCCCACACTGTCTAACAAAGACTACCTCAGATAGCAGGTAGTCCTGGTCCCCTGCTCTGAGGCTAAAGAAACCGTGGACCCTGGGGAAAAACAAACGACACTCTATGAGTGGGAAGTCAAGAGATTGCTAACACTATAACAGTAAATAGATTTAAAAATATATAATATGGGCAGAACTGCTAAAGCATGATCAGATAAAATGAAATGGAATGGCACCAATGCAAGTATACACAAGACACACATGTGCATGCACACACAGGAACATGTAAACAACTAGCCTAGAAAATATAACTCAAGAAACAGAAGGGAATTCCCCACATGTGCACTTAGCTCAAGAATAACCTAAGAACATGAGTTTATAAGATGATAAAACAATAGAGTGGGGTGAAAACAGAAACAGCGGATCTAAGAAAACAGGTGAATGCCAAAACAGTACCATTTAAACATTAATAAATAAAAGCATCAAGGGGGAAGTGGACGTGGCTCAAATGGTTGGGCTCCCATTTACCATATGGGAGGCTCTGGATTCGATTCCTGGGGCCTCCTGGTGAAGGCAAGCCTGCCTACGCGGCACAGTGAGCTGATGGCCCACGTGGCGTGGTGAGCTGACACAGCAAGGTGACGCAACAAAAGGAGACAAGCAGGCACAGAAAAACGCACAGCAAATGGACACAGCGAGCACAAGCAGCAAGGGGGGATAAATAAATAAATAAAATAAATCTTAAAATCCTTTGGAGAGTTTTTGGCTCTTTCTCCATTGTTTTTTGTGAGAGGATTGACTGCAGCCTGTTTGTCTGATGCCATCTTCACACTATGGTAGTCCTTGTAATTTTAATCATTCTAGCAAAAAAGGAGTGGTATCTCATAGTTTTAAAGTGCGTTTCCTCAAAGACACATGATCTGTTCCACATTTTATGTACTTATTG
>JAQZBX010095827.1:0-11889 GCA_029593785.1 Cabassous unicinctus
TTTTTTTTTTTTTTTTAGGAGGTCCCAGTCATTGAACCCAGGACCTCGTTCTTGGGAAGCAGTCGCTCAACCAGTTGAGCTATATCTGCTTCCCCAAAATCAGTAACTTTTTAATGTAAAGCAATAGCTATGTATATCCAGCTGGTTACTTGACATCTCCATCTAGACAAGGCCCATCTCCAACTTAAATGTCCAAAACAATACTTCCGAACATCTTAGCCTTTCCCACTTTGAACCGCCTCTGGCAGCCTCCCATGTCATGACTATGTATCTAGTTTCTCAGGCCAAAATCTCAGAATCCAGCTATCCCTGATTCCTCTCTTCTTTCTCTCACAGTCTGAAATCAGCATAACCTGTTGGCTCTAGATTCCAGATGTATTCAGAAAACAACCACCCATCCTCCCTTGCCAAAACTACCATCACCTCTTACTGGACCACTGCAGTACCTCCCAGCTCCCACTCTTGGGCTCCTACAGTCTATTCTTCACATAGAAGCCGGAATTAGCCTTTTAAAATGTGACAGATCATGTTACTTCCTTGCTGAAAACACTCTGGAGACTTTTTGTTCCACTATCTGCGAGGAGGTCTGGCCCTTGCATCTCTCTCGATCTCAGCTTCTCCTGCCCCTGGCGCCCCTCCGTTCCAGCTCTGGCTGCCTCTGCCTCCTGGTTACTCAGGAGGCCAACACGCCTCCTTTCTTCCTGGCCTCTCTCCCTGGCTTCCCCCACCTCGCTGAGGCCTCTGCGCCGGTGTCCCGCCTCGCCTCAAGGAGACCTCCCCTTCCAACCCCAGCCGCAGCTGTGTGTGATCTGCCTTTCACCTGGCATGTTCCCCGAGAACGGCACCCTGCCCTGCTCCCCGCTGGAGCGCCAGCCCTTGGCACGCAGCACACACTCCGGACACTTGTGTTGAGTGCTTGTTACCCTGCCTGGCTACTTCAGACATTTCCACCTCTAGCTGTGGAGTGGAATATCAGTTCTGTGAGGGGAAACTGCATCGTAATCCCTTTTGCATCTCCAGCGTCTAACACGTCCATATTTCTATGCATGACTCAGTGACTAATAAGCATTTACTTTATGCGTTGTATTTTATTTTTCCTTGATTGAGTGAAATTTTTATATGAATTTGGGTTTCACACTGTTACAACTGATGAGCTGAACAGCATCTGTTGTTGAAAGGAAGCCAAAAGTACCCGTTCTGCATCATGCCTAGGAATGGAGGGGACACGTGAGAGAATGGATCTGTACCTCTTAGTAATTGTGGCAAGTGTGTTGTGAGGAGTTGTTCCTTCATCGACCCAGGGTCTATAGCTTTGTACTTTACTAAAGTATTATCTGATGTTTGGTGTTTTCCTTTTGTGTATGTGTTTGTCATCTTGTCTGTTCAGGATGTAGAGAGAATATCAAACAACACAGAGAATATTCTTAACAGGTAGGGCTGAATGTACATTTGGACTTTACTACTTTCAGCTCAATTATTGTACTACTCTAACTATTTAATCTTCATAGAATTGAATTAAAGCTGAATTTCTTGTAAGTTCTGAATGTCCTTGCCTATTTCTAATGTATGTGAATGAACTCATTGTATCATTGGAAGTTTGTGTTTGTGTGAATTGGGATGGAGATGGAAATAAAGTTGCCTCACAAAATGGGTTTTGCTCTAACATCATTTCTTAAATCAAGAAGATTAAAATCTACAGTTTTGAAGCTTTAGTTGGCTGGCTGAATTTCCCAGATAACTTTAGGTACGTGGACTTCCCCCCACCCCACCCTCGGAGAATGTCATGTAACTTGGCATCAGTGCCAGGTCATGGTGTTTCCTGGGAGGTCTGCTGTTCAGAAGTTTGTTTTAGTGAGAAGTTCTAATACCAAGTGGGATGGTTAAAGATTATACTCACATATTTAGGCCAAGATGTCATGGATGAGTGTGTTCCAAATTCTCAGATTAAATAGATATCTAAGTTCTTGGAAGTTTCTATCCCAGAATTCATTATTGTTTAGTTCTTTGCCTCTCTAGCTATAGTGTGATCATGATGTTTGTCTCTGTTTGTTGTCTGCCAAGTATGTGAAGTTGTATTAACTATTTATCCATCAGATATCAAAAAACCCAGATGGGCATATTGAAGTATACTGCTGTCAATTATATCAACCAAATGCATTTCAGCATTCAGTCTACCTGAGAATTTCCTGTTTTTACATGCCTTTGACTAGGAAAAATTCACTCCTTCTTTTCTTTTCATTTCTTGAATACTCATTTTTTGGTCTCCGTTAATTAGAAAAGTAATGGACATTCCTAGTAGAACATTAAACCCCATTTCTCTTAAAAATACTTAATCATGACAAAAGTCAAGTATCTCACTATGGTTTGAGGAAATTCATATTTTGAATAATTACATCTTATGCTGTTTTCTTTTTACTTACAGTATATCTCTATACCGGGGCAATTGTAGGCCTCTACGATTCGAGCCACCAATGCTGGATTTTCATGAACAGTAAGTTTAAAATTTTGAACTATATTTTCCCATAAAACTGTGCTATGTATTTTACATGACTTTGTTTTCATCTACATGAGGAAGTTATGTGTTTAGTTCAGTAGGAAAACCAATCATACTGAATGCAGTTTGAAAATGGGAAGCCAGCATCTATTATGAGTTTAACATACAATGTCAGTTTTTAACATTTGAAAAATAACCATATAGTGCAGTCTCTGGTTTGGAGAATCGTATCCTCAGAAGCTGCATAAAACTTATGGATTTGTCTCTGATTAGCATTTTTCCATTGTCTCTTATTTGGAGGATTTCTTGTGAATGTAGAATGATATACTTTCTGCTCAGGGTCTCAGGTTTCTCATATCTCAGGTACCCTCGGGGAGAAACAAGTCTTCACCAGTATCTGATGCCAACCCGATTTAGTAGGTGGGTGAGGGCATCTTAAATGCTGTAACCAACAGAGCAGTGCTGTTCTGCGAGGCGAGCAGAATCGTTTAAATGGAAGGGAGGCCCAGACAGAGAGCTGTGTGGGCAGCACCACTGCTTAGACTCCCTAATCGCAAAGGGTGTGTGTGTGTGTGTGTGGTTTTTTAAAAATATATGTGTGTAGTTGCTGGTGTGTTTTACTCAGATGCCATCAGTCTGTGTGTATGATTTTATATATTGCTTTTTACCACCTTAACATAGCACAAATGTATTTTCTATGCCATAGACTTTTCCTAAATGAAATTTTATGTGCTGTATGTCATTCCTGTGTTTTTATTTAATTATGCCCCTATTCTTATACATACAGATTGTTTCTTTTTTTCTTTCCTTTTTTTATGCTAATCCTGTAATGAATATTTTATACATAAAGGTTGAGGTTGGCTTGTTTTCTAATTTGTTTGATAGATAGACTATTTCCTGAGGCTTGATTTCCAGGAGTAAATTTAACTGAGTCAAAGAAAGGATCTGAACATTTTTTAAGGTGTTGATATGCATTGTTAATTTGCTTTTTCCGCTCTTAGAAATGGTTGTACTTTTTTCACTGCAATCTTGTCACATTTTAGTCATATCAGTATATTTAGATCTGTTCTGAGTCAAGAGATGGAAATTGAACTTTTCTTTAATGCTACCAAAATTGTAGTTAGCCTTTTTTACTATAATAATACATTAAGTTTGAATAATTTGTTTATAGTCTCAAACCTAGAATAAGAAATATATCCATTATATTTCTGTAACTAGTGTAAAACTGTACTAGTGTAGAGAGCACAAGAATTACTAGATGCCTGATAGCAGCTCTTTCTAACACAGGAGATTATGTTCTTACCAAGATCATGGCCTTTCAGGGGTGGGAGTATAGAGAGAAGTTTGGGTAGCTTTTTGTGCACTTCTAGATGGAATCATTATTTGGGAATAGTCATTATATAAGTAAAGCTGACTTTGTGTGGTATTAGGTTTTATAGACCATAATGTTCACACAGGAAATAAATGTTACTTCTTTATAAAAAGGTTTGGTACAATGCTGAGATTGCAAGGAACATAAAGTAGTGTTCTTAATCCAATCACTTTAATAACACAGTACCCACATTGTCTTTTATTTTATTTTATTTTTTATTTATCTATTTATTTATTTATTCATTTATGCCCCCCTTGCTGCTTGTGCTTGCTGTGTCCATTCGCTGTGTGCTTTTTCTTTGTCTGCTTATCTCCCCCTTGCTGTGAGGTCTTGCTGCATCAGCCGACCGGGCCGCGCCGGCCGGCCTGCCCTCACAAGGAGGCCCCGGGAAGCGAACCCGAACCCGGGGCCTCCCATATGGTAAACGGGAGCGGGGAGCGCTATCGATTGAGCCACACCCGCTTCCCCCACATTGTCTTTTAAATGCAAGCTATTGAATGAAACTTGATGTGTGTTTTGGTCTTTAGTCAGGAATGACTCTCTCTCTAGTAAAGTTCTCTTTGAGTACGTTCTCTCATTCTAGAGTGGATCAGAATAGAGTCTGATGAACTCTAAGACTGTGGCATTGAGCCATGTTCATGACAGTTTATCCAGACATGTGGGGTGGGGGGGAGATGCTTTCATGGCACATTACCAAGACTTTTAGTCTAAAACAGTGCGCCAACTTGGAAAAGCTTAGGAATTACGATTTAGGGAGATTTCTTTCAAATGCTATTCCCAGCTGTTTAGTTGTTTTGTGGGGGAGTTTTGCACTTTTCCTGAATCCCTTGAGATAAACATATTTTCAGGTACCAAAAAAAAATAGGGTTGGGAATGCCTGTTCCATGTTATCTTTCCTGCCACCCTTTGAATAATGCCCCATCCCCCCAATCGGAGAAATTGGGATAAGGTCAAGCAAGATTCTGATCTTTTTTCAGATCAACAGCTTTCTCCAGGAATGGATGAAAGCTATGGACCCTCCCCTTGTTCCCCCCAAACCCACCCAGTTGCATATACAGACAGTCATTCGCATATAGATTCAGGGCTTTTATGGACATCTCCCTCCTGTTCTGTATCTGGAACCGTAACAGCAGGTGATGAATTCATATTCTAGGTTATTAAACCACTACCACAGAACTTACTGGGCTTTCGCTTTTTAGGCTGGCAGTTCATGTTCACTATAGTAAATTTATAAAATATTTATCAGGAGAAGGAAGATAATAAAAGATTACCTTTGATCCAACCACTAGAAACATTTAATTTTAGTTTTTATCCTTCAAATCTATTTTTATGCATCTATATTTGAGTTACAAAAAATAATTTTTGAACATACTATTTTATAAACTACTTTTTAAACTTAATATACTTGGCATACTTTTTATTCATTAAATTATTTTATCTTGTATTATTAAATATGGTATTGAAGAACATCACAATTGTGGGTATATTTATTACTAAGCTCATTTCTTGTTTTAAATTGTTCACACTTTTTGTTCTTATAATCAGTGCTGAACACTAATGATTTAAACACAATTATGATTATTTTCTCAGAACAGAGTCCTGAAAATAGAATTGTGAGGTTAATGGATACGCAAAATATTGTGTTTAATGAACATTTAGGCTGGAGAATAGTTTTGGTGTCATGAATAAGGAACCAGAAACAACTGATAGGAGTAAATTAATCAGTCTGTACTAGAGAGGGAATAATTGGGGTTCTTAAAGGGCTGCTGATCTTAGAGAACTGGAATCTCATTAGCTGAGAGAATAGACAGATGAACTCCAATACGATCAAGAAAATTATTTGAAATATAGTGAGTTCTCAGTTATAGCACTGAAAATGAATATAGCAGTTACACTAGACTGTTCCCTAAAGCAACAAAGTTGCATGCTGTTCCAGAATAGTGGAAACAAACAAAAAAAGGAAAATTGTTGTACCATTATTTAAGACTTCTTTTGTGTTCAGTCTGGGAACACTGAATGGAGTTTCAGCTCACAAAGGTGGAAGCAGATGTCTAGAAGCAGGGGCTTAGGGCAGGGGTGAAGACAATGTGTGTTGTAGAGTTCTCCCAGAGGAGCAGAACCAGGAGGAGAGTGTGTGTATGTGTACACGTTGTGTGTAGATTTATTACAGGAAATATCGGCTTATAGAGTTGTGGGGACTGTCCAGCAAGTTGGGAGGGGCAGGCTGGAGCCCTGAGGACACGGGCCGCAGCTTGGGCCGAGAGCCGGCAGGCGGGCAGGATCTGGGACGGAGAGCCATTGAAGCTCCAGGTGCCGTTTGCTTGCAGTCTTGGATCTCAGGACCCAGGGCCTAAGCCCTCTTGTTTTTTGTTTTTTGTTTTTAATCAATTTTATTAATACATATTAGTAAAGCATACAATTCATCCAAAGTGTACAAATCAGTGGTGTTTGATGTAATCACATTGTTGAACATTTATCACTTCAATCATTATTAGAGCATTTTCATTATTTCAATAATAATAATAAGCAAAAAACAAAAATCCAAGAAAATTCTTCACCTCTCAGTCTCTCTATGCTTACCCCCGCTGTACATAGCTGCTATAAGCCCTCTCTAAAAGGGTTTCCAAGCTGTTGAAGACAGGCCCACCTAGAAAAATTTCCCTTTTGATTAACGGAAGCACAGCTGATGAGGGACTACAATCACACCTGCAGAATCCCTTCCAGCAGCACCTAGATTAGTGTCTGATTGACTAGCTGGAGAAGGTGTGTGTCTGCTACAAAACAGCTGCTGCCTCCCTTCCATCTTCCCACTCAGGAGAGAATGGCCGACCCTACCTACCAGAATCACACTAGAGAGGGTCTTCTGGGGACTGTAATTCAGTCCAGCTGTCATGTGGTCATCACAGAGCTGTCACATGGATATAAACAAAGAGGTTGCTCAGTGTAGGACTTTTGACTCTAGAAAATGGAGGGGATATGGTTGAAAGAATTTGCTTAGCAATTTTAGAACTAAGGTTCCTTTTATGAAACTTGAAAGTAGTTTTAGGGCAAAGAAGATGATGTCGTCCTCACTGGCACCAGGTGCAGAGTACACGGGCTTTCTTACTGGCTTGCCCACATGTGGGGTACAGGGCAACGGCGAATTGTGAGGCTTGAAAGCTGCCAGCAGTCAAACGTCAAAAATGGAGTAAGACTGTTTATTACAGTTGGCATCTTCTTCTAACTTCTATCAAGGCACTTGCCATTGGCCTAATTGTTTGTGCTGATGTCTGTCTCATCAACTAGACCAGGCCATCAAGATAAAGACATACCATTTATCTTTGTTTTTCTGGTATACTTTCACTCTTAACGCTTCTATACAGTGCATTATCTTTAGGCCCAACAGGATTGCCTGTTTATTTCTTAGCTACAATTAACTTAGTTTTACATTTTCAAGTGCTTTTGCTAGAACTGCTGTAAACGTTTGATATGTCTTTACCTCTTGATCCAACAATGTACTGATTTAACATCCGGGCTGAAGATGGTTCTTTGATTTGACATGCATAGTAGTAATTTTAGGATTTGAGAAGATATATCTGTACCATAACACTTTATAAAATTTTTTTCCAGAAATTGTCAGCAGTGCTGGCACTCACGCCCTGACCTATGCATTGAGGTTTTGCCTTTGAGCTTTTGTTTTCTCTGGGCTGTTCCAGTGCTTGTGGTCATCTTTGCGAAACCAGAAGTCACTCTTCATTTTAAAATGCCCTGTGCCAGCATCTGGAAGAGCTTGAAGCTGGGTGGCGTTTACCACTCCGGGTTGCATCACACTGCTATTCAGGGCCACAAGAGAGGCTGGGGCGCCTCAGCAAGGAGCAAGGACGCGAGATCCTGCCTAGACTCTCCCCCGCCCCTTTCAGACCGCCACGTCGTGACGCCACTCACCGCCTTCTCACCAGCACTGCCTCGAGAACTTACTTCACGTTAAACGAATCAAACGATTTTTCTTCAAAATTAAGCCTTTCTCTGTTTTCATTCTTTTTGTTTAAATTTGTTCTTTACCAGTCCCTCCCCCCACCCCCTTCCCCATCGCTCTGTAATAGCAAACAGCAGTAGCACCCCTCAGTTGTTTAGGTCAAGGCTATTAAATGTTTTCTGTTTCTATAGCAATTCCTTTTTTCAAGGGTTTATTGCAGATGGTAAAAGTGCTTTTTGAGTAGAAACTTGGCTTACTGAATTCTTTGGTTTATATAATTAGGTGCAGAAAGTCTTGGTTTAAAATGGGGACTTAATGGCTTCCAAAAAATTGATATTGGATAGACTGTCACCAAAAATGGAAGTCTTAATTACCAAGTTAAGTTCAGGTCCTGAAAGGCATTTCTTCCTTTTTAGTATTCCAGGAAAGTCAAGTGGATTCTCTTCTCTAAAGGGATGTTTGGTGCCTTCTAGCTTTTCGTTTTCTGATTGTTCAGTGTTTCCACCAACTCCTCAGCTCAGCCCTCAATCCAAAATTTGAGGTGATGGTATGATTTTGTGGTAATTTAGTGGTACAAATACTGCATATTGATTTGACCCAACTTCCTGCCAGAGCCGTTTCTTACAAAGTGCTCAGTCACTGTCACTCGCAGATTCGTCTGAGGCCACTTGCTCAGCCATCTCCTCCGCTGTCTCCTGGCGTGGCATTGTCATCCTGCTGTGGGCTCTTCAGTGGCAACACCTTAGGAAACTTGCCGGCTTACTCTGTCGGCTTGTCTCTCATGGCTGTTGTATCCCAGTTCTTTGGAGTGTCAGACTCTCCTAAAATAAGGACAATTAGATTGACAGCTTTGCTGCAGCAGAACGGAGAACAACGGTATACTTGCTTCAGCTTGGTTTAGCTATAAATAATTCACACTACACACTCTGGCATTTTTTCTGCCTTTGGAACAGCCAGTAATGGAAACAAACAGGATCAGAACTGGCAGGTGTTTGGAAATCGTTGTTTTATTTTAAATCATGCTTGACCAGCTAGTCACTTATGCTGCTTGTGATAGGCAGAATTTGAAGATAGTCCCCCAGATTGCTTACCTCTAGTGTACATACACACATCTTCTCCCCATCAGACACTAATGTGGGTGTTGCCGTAAGGAGCTTTGCAAATGTAGCTAAGGTCCCAAACCAGTTGACCTTTATGACAGGGCGAGTATCTGGCTGGACCCAACCTAATCACAGGCGCCCTTTAAATCTGTGCCTAGTGATCAGATACAGAGAAGCCAGAGGTTTGAAGCATGAGAAATACAACACGAGAGAGTTCTTTATTGCTGGTTTTGGAGATGGAGGGGCCCACATGGCAAGAGACTGAAAGCAGTCTCTATGAGCTGAGAGCCAACAAGTAAACGAAACCCCAGCCCTCCAACCACAAAGAACCGAATCCTGTCAACAACTTGAACAAGCTTGGAAAGGAACTTTGAGCTTCAGATGAGAATGCAGCCTGCTGACACCTTGATTTTGACCTTGTGAGATCCTGAGCAGAGAACTCAGCCATGCTATGTCAGGACTTCTGACATAATGGAACTCTAAGATAATAAATGATGTGTCACTTGAAGCAGCTAAATTTGTAGTAAATTGTCACACGGTATGAAAACTAATGCCCTGCTTATTTATAAGTAAGCATGGTACATGTATGTACCAGTGCTTTCAACACTGGTAGAGGGACTTCTATCTTTGCTCTCCCGTTTTATTATGGATCCTGCTCACATCATCTAGGGATGGGAGAAGGGGGAGAGGCAAGGGTAGTCGTTTGTATGAAGTCCATAAGCAAGTCTGACCAAGGCGTGGCCCTTTCTATTTCCTGTGTGGCCTGACTGCCCTGCTGGCTCTGTTACAGCTGTGAGACTAGGAGAGCCTGCTTAGGCCCTTCCTGAGGCCTGTCTTGTTACTCCGAGTTTCTTTGAACAACGTCAGTAGATGGCCCTCCTCCTCTGAGTAAGGGTGCGTTTCTCTAGGGTGTGGCCTTGGACCTTCTCTTTGGTCCCTAGAAGGAACGGCAAGGCCAGCCTCAGAAGCATCACAAGTCAAGCATTCCAATCCACTTCCTGTTTCCAGGCTCCAAAGACCTCCACGATTGTCTTCTCACACCAGAGTCCTCTCCTGTAGCAGGCTGTCTTCAGCCCTTCCTTCTTGGAGGATCCCTCATATTACCTGTCCATCTTAGGTACCCTCTTCTTTACTTTAACTGAGATCTATTGCACTGAAGTCATGGAAAGAATGAGTTCAGAGGGAGGAGAATAACTGGTTGCCAGTTAGCCCACAGTATATTTGACTTATAAAAGAGCATATATTTTTAATCAACCATAAAATCCATGAACTTTCACTATATGAGGAGGGAAGTGTTTATTTCTACGTTCTGTTGTTCTGCTTACATATCTACATAAACTTTGAAGAGGAATTTTTTATCCATCTCCTCCCTGTAACAGCATGGCCATCATTGGAGGCCCCAGCTGGATCTGGATCCACTTCCCTAATTGTTTCCTGGCCCTGTGGCCCCACCTGGGACCCCTGAGCCTATTGGCTAATGGGTCTGGCTCCTGAGAGAGTCTCCACCAGAGGCCGGAGGGAGTTCAGCAGCTTCTGAGAGCCCTTGGCTGGCTTCCACTCCCCGACCCCGAGCCCAGGTGGTTCTTACACGCCTACCTCTGGATGCTCCTCTGTCCCTTCCTCAGGACCCAAGCCCTGGCTGTACCTTTTTTATTTGCTGTCCTGATGGCTGAGTTGATTGGGGGCCAGGTCTTTCTTCCTGTGGGCCCCACCTTTGTAGTGACTGCTAACGTAGGACGATCATCTGCTTTCAGCTTAAAAACTTTAAGGAAGTTCATCTTCTCTACCTCTTTCCTGCTTCAGCTAAGAGGTGGTAGTATCTTCAACGATGAGTTTCCAGACGGGGAATGTGACTTGGCTCAGGCTTCAGAGGCACCGGAGTATATTTAACCTCAAAATGACAAAACTTAATTTTGGAGTATGTCAGCATTATAAAGAAATTCTCAAATGGTGTGTCAAATAAAGTCGTGCAAACTGTTCTCAAACCTAAAAACTGTTCTTGTTTTCAGAAGACTGTGGAGAGTTCTTAGTTACATAATTTGTAGACCTTGTGCATATGAACTTGACTTTTTAGGGTAATATGGAAAGAAGATACTGTTATTCCATTTGAGAAAAGAGAAAATATTGAAAATAATCTAAGTTCCAACTGTAGATGAACCTGCAGAAGAAATGAAAACGTGGTGGTGAATTAGATTTTGATATTGACTTAGATGATACAGAATAAGAAAATCAAGTAGAATAATGTGACTATATAAAAAGGTAGTACATGAAATTCTGACCAACTTTTGACTTTGAGGGTTTTTATTTTATTTTTTCATTTTTTATTTTTAAAGAAGCTTTAGATTACATAAAGGTTACATAAAAAACATAGGGGATTCCCATATGTCCCCCCACCCCCACCCCCCTCTCCCACTTTCCCATATTAACAACATCCTTCATTAGTGTGGTACATTTGTTACAGTTGATGAACACATATTGAAGCATTGCTACTAACTATGGACTGTAGTTTACTTTATAGTTTATACTCTATCTCGCAGTTTTGTAGATTATGGCAAAATATATAATGGCCTGTAGCCGTCATTGCATTGTCATGCAGGACAATTCCAATGTCCTGAAAATGCCCCATATTACACCTATTCTTCCCTCTCTCATCCCTCAGAACCTCTGGTGGCCACTGCCTTTATATCAATGATAAAAGTTCTTCCATTGCTAGAATAATAATAAGTATATAATAGAATAATAATAAGTCTACTTCAGTCCATTGTTCATTACCCAGTCTTGAGGATTTGGGGATGGTGATGCCCATTCTGTTTTTAATTGAGAGGGGGCTTAGGTCCCATGGGGCAGATGGATGGAACTATCTTGCTTGCAGTTGCAGACACTCTCTGTTCCTTGGGATGGGCGTTATCCAGCATCATCTCCTTGTTAGTTGTCTTGGGTAAGTCCAATGAACTGGAGAGTAGGTGTA
>JAQZBX010095828.1:0-11870 GCA_029593785.1 Cabassous unicinctus
TTCTGAGTAATATTTAGGTAATCTTAGCACCTATAAAAATAATATATATATATAAAAATAACATTTATGTAAATAAATGCACATATATGCATATGTATTTTTATATCATTGCACAAATATTTCTATGTATTGTGAAAAATTTGATTTTTACCCACAATAAAATTTTTTAAAAAAAGAAAATGTTTGTAAGTGAAAACATGCATAGCAGCAAATAACTCACAAATCTTATTTAGATTTGTAAAGTGAAGAAATCCCTGCATTGGCATAGCACTAGGTTACAGCAGTGTGTTGACATTGTGAGTGAAAACAAGTGCATATCAGCCAAACAAACAAGTGTCTTACAAAACTTTCAAACTTGGAGTAAATTCTGCATTCACAGAGATTTATGTCAATCCAGTGCCTTGAAGTCGATTGTAAGTGAAAACATATGACTAGATGCCATTTAAACAATTTTCTCTGTTGGTTTTCTAAAGCAAAGAAACTGTCTGCATTCCCCAGCGTTAGAGAAAAGCAATGTTTTGAAGATGATTGCAAGTGAAAACACATGCATAGCAGCAAAAGAAACAAGAAACTTACTTAGATTTCAAAAGTGAAGAAACTGCAGCATTAGCATAGTAAAAGTACTGTTTTGTCATTGGTTGTTTGTGAAAAGAAGTGCATAGCTGCCAATGTAATGAGTGCCTTGCTTAGTTTTGAAAACTGAAGAAACCAGGACTTTGGCACAGCATTAGGTAAAAGCAGTGTTTTTACTTTAATAGTGTGTGAAACAAGTGATTAGCACCACAACACACAAGTATCTTACTTCTCTTTCAACCTTTAACTCCTACATTCACACCGTGTTAGGTAAAACCAGTGTTTTGAAGATGATTGTAAGTGAAAACACATGCATAGCAGCAAATAAAACAAAAATCTTAGATTGATTTTTAAAATTAAGAAACCACTGCATTAGCACAGCATTAGGCAAAAGCAGTGTGTTGACATTGTGAATGAAAGCAATACAAAAGCCGCCAAGTAAACACGTACCTTACTTAACTTTCAAAGTTGAATTAGCTTCTGCATTCACAGAGAGTTATGTGAAACCAGTGTCTTGAAGTTTATTGAAAGTGAATACACATACAAAGCAGCCAATGACACAAGTTTTTAATGGTTTTCTAAAGTGAAGAACTCAGCACATTCAGCCAGCATAAGGGAAAAGTAGTGTTTTTAAATTTATTGTATATGAACACAAGTACATAACAGCAAAAGAAACAGGATCTTAGATTTCTAAAGTGAAGGAACTGCAGCATTTGCACAGTAAAAGCACTCTTGTGACACTTATTTTAATTGAAAAGTAGCACGAAGTTGCCAATATAATGAGTATCTTGCTTAGTATTGAAAACTGAATAAATAAGTGCTTTGGTATAGCATTAGGTAAAATAAGTGTTTTTACAGTGATAGTGAGTAAAAGCAAGTGCAGAGCAGGCAAACAAACAAGTATCTTGCTTACCTTTCAAAGTTGATGTAACTCCTACATTCAGAGTGTGTTAGGTAAAACCAGTGTTTTGAAGAAGGTTGTAAGTGAAAACACATGTAAAGCAACGAATAAATCTCAAACTTTATTTATACTTCTTAATTAAAGAAACCACTGCATTGGCTTAGCATTATGTAAAATCAGTTGTTGACATTTTGAGAGAAAGCTAGTGTATAGGAGAAAAAGAAAAATATGTCTTTCTAACCTTTCAAATTTTATCTGACACATTCACTCCGTGTGAGGTAAAACCAGTGTTTTGAAGATGATTGCAAGTGAAAACACATGCATAGCAGCAGAGAAAACACAATTATAATTTACATTTGTAATGTGAATAAATCAATGCATTGGTGTAGCATTAGGTAAAAGAAGTGTGTTTACATTGTGAGAGAAACCTTGTGCAAAGCAGCCAAAAAAAACAAAAAACAAGTATCTTTGTTTCTTTTTAAACTTGGAGTAACTACTACATTCACAGGGAGTTATGTCAATCCAGTGTCTTGAAGTTGACTGTAAGTGAATACATATGAAAAGCAGCCAATGAAACCATTTTCTTTATTGGTTTTCTAAACTGAAGTACTAACTGCATTCACCCAGCATTAGGGAAAAGCAGTGTTTTGAAGTTGATTGTAATTGAAAGCACGTGCATTGCATCAAAAGAAACAAGAATCTACTTAAATTTCAAAAGTGAAGAAACTGCAACATTAGCATAGTAAAAGCACTGTATTTTCATTGGTTGTTTGTGAAAAGAAGTGCATAGATCCCAATGTAATGAGTGTCTTGCTTAGTTTTGAAAACTGAAGGAACCAGTGCTTTGGCTTAGCATTAGGTAAAAGCAGTGTTTTACATTCATAGTATGTTAAAGTAAGTGATTAGCAGCCAAAAAAACAAGTATCTTACTTAACTTTCAAACTTTAATGTCTACATTCACATGGTGTTAGGTAAAACCAGTGTTTTGTAGATGATTGTAAGTGAAAACACATGCATAGCAGCAAATAAAACAAAAATCTTATTTAGATTTATAAAATTAAGAAACCACTGCATTGGTGTATCATTAGGCAAAACCAGTGTGTTGATATTTTGAGTGAAAGCAATAGGAAAGCAGCCAAATAAACAAGTACCTTACTTAAATTTCAAACTTGAATTACCTTCTGAATGCACAGAGAGTTATGTGAAACCAGTGTCTTGATGTTGATTCTAAGTGAATACACATGCAAAGCAGCCAATGTAACAAGTTTCTTTATTGGTTTTCTAAAATGAAGAACTCAGCACATTCACCCAGCGTAAGAGAAAAGCAGTGTTTAAGGTTGATTGTAAGTGAAAACACGTGTGTAGCAGTGAAGGAAACTAGAATCTTAGATTTTAAAAGTGAAGAACCTGCAACATTGGTATACTAAAAGCAGTGTTTGGTTATTGGATGTTAGTGAAAACAAGTGCATAACTGACAATTTAGTGAGTATCTCCTTTACCTAAGACAACTGAAGAAACCAGTGATTTGCCATAGCATTAGGAAAAGGGAGTGTTTTTACAGTGATAGTGACTGAAAGCAAGGGCATAGCAGCCAAAAAATCATGTATCTTACTTACCTTCAACGTTGAAATACCACCTGTATTCACAACGTGTTATATAAAACCAGAGTTTTGAAGATGATTGTTAGTGAAAACACATGCATAGCATCACATAAAACACAAAAGTAATTTAGATTTGTAAAGTGAAGAAATCAAAGCATTGGCATAACATTAGGTAAAAGAAGTTTGTTGACATTGTGATAGAAAGCTAGTCATAGCAGTCAAACAAGTATCTTACTTACCTTTTTTATTATTCAGCCAAAGGTGTGCTAATGTGAAATACCAAAACTGGGTTGGTCTGTATAAAGGCTATTTATTTGGGGTAGAAGTCCAAAGATACCAGGCCATAAAGCGTTATGTTTCTTCTCTCACCACAGTCCATTGCCACATGTTAGAGCAAGACAGCTGCTGGCGTTTGACAGGGTTCAGGCTTCTGGGGTTCCTCTTTTCCTGGGGCTGCGTTTCTCTCTGGGCTTAGCTCCTGTTTCCTCCACAAGTTCAGCTGTAGTCGATCAGGCAAATGGCTTGCTTCACTTCTCCTAGGGCCTTCATTCAAACATCAAAACTGCTTCTCAAAAGACTGCTTCAACTCTGTTCCTTGTCTTGCCCTTTATATTTGATTCCACACCCACCAAGGTGTGGGGCCCAGTGCCCTAGTGACATGACCCAGTCAATGCCCTAATCATAAATCAATCATAAGCATGATCCAATTATAACTTTGGAATTCATAATTACATCAAACTGCCCAATCATTACAACTTTCAAACTTGGAGAAACTACTGCATTCACAGACTTATGTCAATCAGGTGTCTTGAAGTTGATTGTAAGTGAATACATATGAAAAGCAGCCAAAGAAAAAATTTTCTTTACTGGTTCTCTAAACTAAAGAATTAACCAAATTCAGCCAGCATTCAGGAAAAGCAGAGTTTTCAAGGTGAGAGTAATTGAAAACACGTGCATAGCAGTGTAAGAAACAAGAATCTTACTTAGATTTCAAAAGGGAAGAAAGTGCAGCTTTGGCATAGTAAAAGCAGTGTTTTGACATTCATTGTATGTGAAAACCAGGGCTTAGCTGCTAATGAAATGAGTATATTGCTTGGTTTTGAAAACTGAAGAAACCAGTGCTTTGGCATAGCATTAGGTAAAAGCAGTGTTTTTACATTGATAATGAGTGAAAGCAAGTGCATAGCATCCAAACAAACAAATATCTTACTTTACTTTCAAAGTTGAATTAACTCCTGCATTCACAGCATGTTAGGTAAAACCAGTGTTTTGAAGAAGATTTTAAGTGAAAACACATGCATAAAAGCCAGTAAAACACAAATCTTTTTAGGTTTGTAAAGTGAACAAACCACTGCATTGGCCTAGCATTAGGTAAAACAGGTGTGTTGACATGTGATTGAAAGCAAGTGCATAGCATCCAAACAAACAAGAATCGTATGTAATTTTCAAACTTGAAGTAACTACGGCATTCACAGAGACTTAGGTGAAACCAATATCTTGAAGTTGATTATAAGTGAATACACATGCAAAGCAGCCAATGAAACAAGTTTCTTTTTTTGCTTTTCTAAACAAAAGAACTAAATGAATTCAGCCAGTATTAGGGAAAACCAGTGATTTCAATTTGATAGTAAGTGAAATTTCCTGCATAGCAGTGTAAGAAACAAGAATCTTACTTAGATTTCAATTGTGAAGAAAGTGCAGCTTTGGCATAGTAAAAGCAGTGTTTTGTCATTCATTGTATGTGAAAACAATGGCATAGTTTCTAATGTAATGAGTATATTACTTAGTTTTGAAAACTGTAAAAACCAGGGCTTTCGCAAAGCATTAGGGTAAAGCAGTGTTTTTGCATTGATAATGAGTGAAGGCAAGTTCATAGCAGCCAAACAAACAAGTATTTTCTTAACTTTCAGAGTTGAATTAACTCCTGAATTCACAGTGTGTTAGAGAAAACCAGTGTTTTGAAGATGATTTTAAGTGAAAACACATGCATAGCATCCAGTGAAAAACAAATCTTATTTAGGTTTAAAAAATGAAGAAACCACTGCATTGGATTGGCATCAGGTAAAAGCCATGTGTTGACATGTGAGTGAAAGCAAGTGCATAACAGCCAAACAAACAAGACTCTTACTTACCTTTCAAACTTGAAGAAACTACTGCATTCACAGATAGTTAGGTGAGACCAGTGTCTTGAAGTTGATTGTAAGTGAATACATATGAAAAGCAACCAATGAAACAATTTTCTTTATTGGTTTTTTAAACCGAAGTACTGATTGAATTCACCCAGTATTAGGGAAAAGCAGTGATTTGAAGTTGATTGTAAGTGAAAACAAGTGCTTTGCATCAAAAGAAACAAGAATCTTACATATATTTCATAAGCAAAGGAATTGCAACATTGGCATTGTGAAAGCACTGTTGTGACATTGATAATAAGTGAAAACAAGTGCATAGTTCCCAATGTAATGAGTGTCTTCCTTAGTTTTGAAAACTGAAGAAACAAGTGCTTTGGAATAGCATTAGGTAAAAATCAATGTTTTTACAGTGATAATGAGTTAAAGCAAGTGCAAAGGATAGAACAACTATTTTAATTACCTTTCAAAGTTGAAGTAACTCTCACATACAGACCGTGTTAGGTAACACAAGTGTTTTGAAGATGGTTGAAAATGAAAACACAGGCACAGCATCGAATAAATCACAAAACTAATTTAGATTTGTTAAGGGAAGAAACCACAGCGTTGGCTTAGTATTATGTAAAAGCAGTGTTTTGATATTTTGAGAGAAAGCTAGTGCATAAGAGAAAAACAAAAAAGTATCTTACTTAACTTTCAAACTTGAAGTAACTTCTGCATTCGAGAGAGTTATGCCAACCCAGTGTCTTGAAGTTGTTTGTAAGTGAATACATATGAAAAGGAGCCAATGAAACAAGTGTCTTTATTGGTTTTCTAAACCGATGTACTGACTGCATTCACCCACGTTAGGGAAAAGCAACATTTTGAAAATTATTGTAAATGAAAACATATGCATTTCAGCAAATAAAACACAAATCTTATTTAGTTTTGTAAAGTGAAGTATCCACTGCATTGGCATAGCATTAGGTAAAAGCAGAATGTTGAAATTGTGAGTGAAAGCAATGGGATGCAGGCAAACAAACAAGTATCTTACTTACCTTTCAAATTTGAAGTGACTTCTGCATTCACAGAGAGTTATGTGAAACCAGTGTCTTGAAGTTCATTGTTAGTGAATACACATGCAAAGCAGCCAATGAAACGTTTCTTTTTTGGTGTTCTAAACCAAAGAACTCACTGCATTCAGCCAGCATTAGGGAAAAGAAGAGTTTCCAAGTTGATAGTAACTGAAAGCACATGCATACCAGGGTAAGAAACATGAATCTTACTTAGATTTCAAAAGTGAAGAAACTGTAACTTTGGCATACTAAAAGCAGTGTTTTGACATTCATTGTATGTGAAAAGAAGGGAATAGCTACCAATATATTGAGTATATTGCTTAGTTTTGAAAACTGAAGAAATGTGTGCTTTGGCAGAGCATTAGGGAAAAGCAGTGTTTTTGCATTGATAATGAGTGAAAGCAAGGGCATGGCAGCCTAACAAACAAGTATCTTACTTAATTTTGAAAGTTGAATTAACACCCACATTCACAGCATGTTAGGTAAAACCAGTGTTTGAAGATGATTTTAAGTGAAATCAAAAGCATAGCAGCCAATAAAACAGAAATTTTAGTTAGGTTTTTAAAGTGAAGAAACGACTTCATTGGCCTAGATTTAGGTAAAAGCCACGTTTATACTTGTGAGTGAAAGTAACTGCATACAAGCCAAATAAAATATAGCCCTAACCTTAACCCTTACACTAAACATAACCGTAACCCCAACCCTAACCTTAACCCTAACCCTAGCACTAAACCTAACCCTAACTCTAAACCTAACTTAACCCTAACCTTTACCATAAATGGAAACCTTGCACTAACCATAACCGTAACCCTAACCCAAAACCTAAAACCTAACCTAAACCTAACACTAATTCTAAACTCAAAGCCTAACCCTAACCATAATCCTAACCTAAACCCTAACCAAATATAACCCTAACATAAACCTAACACTAACCCTAAACCCAACCCAAACCCTAAGCCTAACCCAAAACCACAGCATTGGCTTAACATTATGTAAAATCCGTGTGCTCACATGTGAATGAAAGCAAGTGTATAGCAGCAAAAAAAAATCCTAACCTTAAGCCTATACCTAACCCTAAAATATCCCTATCTATAAAGTTAAAACTAATGCAAACTCTAACCCTAAAATTAACCCTAAACTAAGCCTAACCGTAACCCTAAACCAACCTTAATCCTAACCTAACCATAACACTAACCGTAAACCTCAAACTAACCTAACCCTAACCCTAACTCAAACACAAACTCTAACCCTATCCCTAATTCTAACGCTAACACTAACCCTATACCTAACCCTAAACATTACACTAAACTAACTGTAAGTCTACCCATAACCCTAAACCTAATTGAAACCTCAACCTAACCCTAACCCTAAACCTAACCCTAACCTAAACCTATCCCTAACACTAACACTAACCCTAACCCTAAACCCTAACACAATCCGTATCTCTAACCTTTACCTGAATCCTAAGGGTACACCTAACCCAAACCCAACCCAAAACTACCTCTAACACTAACCTTAATCCCAACCATAACCTAACCCTAAACCTAACCCTAAATCTATAACTAACCCTTACCCTAACCTAACCCAAACCATAATCCTAACCCTAATCCTAATCTAACCCTAAATCTAAAGCTAACCCCAAACTTAACCCAAACACTAACCCTAAAGCAAAACCACTGCATTGGCTTAGCATTAGGTAAAAGATGTGTGTTCATAGGTGCGTGAATGCAAGTGCATAGCAGCCAAACAAATCCTGACCCAAACCCTAAACCTAAACCTAAATATAGCCCTGAAGCTTAACCCTAACCCTAACCCTAAACCTAACAATAATATGACCCTAACCCTAACCCTAACTCTAACCTTAAAACATAAACCTAACCCTAACCGTAAACCTAAACCTAAATTTTACCTAACCAAACCCGTTTACCTAAATCTAACAGTAACCCTAATCCTAACCCAAGCACTAATCTAACCCTAACCCTAACCCTAACCCTTACAAGAACCATAACCCTAACCATAAACCTGACCCTAAACCACTGCATTGGGTTAACATTTGGTAAAAGCAGTGTGATGACATATGAGTGAAAGCAAGTGCATAGCAGCCAAACAATAATCTTATTTACTTTTCAAACTTGAAGGAACTACTGCAATCACAGAGCGATAGGGGAAACCAGTGTCTTGAAGTTGATTTTAAGTGAATACACATGCAAAGCAGCCAATGAAACAAGTTTCTTTTTGGATTTCTTAACCGAAGAACTCACTACATTCAGCCAGTGTTGGGGAAAAACAGTGTTTGCAAGTTGATTGTAAGTGAAAACACGTGCATAACTATGTAAGAAACAAGAATCTTACATATCAAAAGTGAAGAAACTGCAGCTTTGGCATAGTTAAAGCACTGTTTTGACATTCGTTGTAAGTGAAAACAAGGGCATAGATGCCAATGTAATGAATATACTGCTTAATTTGGAAAACTGAAAAACCAGGGCTTTGGCATAGTATTAGGAAAAAACAGAGTTTTTACACTGATAATGAGTGAAAGCAAGCAAACAGCAGCCAAACAACCAAGTATCGTCCTTAACTTTCAAAGTAGAATTAACTCCTGCATTCACACCATGTTAGGTAAAACCAGTGTTTGGAAAATGATTTTAAGTGAAATCACAAGCTTAGAAGCCAATAAAACACAAATCTTATTTAGGTTTGTAAAATGAAGAAATCACTGCCTTGGCTTAGAATTAGGTAAAAGCCATGTGTATACTTGAGTGAAAGTCAGTGCATAGAAACCAAACAAACCATAACAATAACCCTAAATCTAACCCTAACCATAACCATAATGTAACCCTAAATTTAACCCTAAACCTAACACTAAAACTATCCCTAACTCTAAACCTAACCTAACCCTAATCCTAACCCTAACCCTAAACCTAAACCTTACACTAACCCTTAACCTAACACTAACCGTAACCCAAAACCCTAACCCAAACCTAACCCTAACCCTAACCCTAAACTCAAAGCCTAAGCGTGACCCTAATCCTAACCCAAACTCTTTCCTTAATTCTAACCCTAACATAACACTAACACTGAACCAAACCTAAACTTAACTCTAAACCTAACCCTAACTCCAAAGTAACCCTACACCTAACCCTAACCCTAAACCCTAACCCTTACCCTAACCCATACCGTAACCCTACACCTAACCGTAACCCTAAACTCACCCTAATCTTAAACTAAACATAACCCTAATGCTAAACCTAACTTTAACCCTAACCTAATCTGAAATCTAAACCTAACACTAACCATTACCCTAAACCGAACCATAAACCAAAACCCTAACCCTAACCTAACACTAAGCCTAACCATAAAACCAAACCCTAACCATAACACTAAACCCTATACTTAACTGTAACCAAAATCCTAACCAAAACGCTAACCATAACCCTAAACTCACCCTAACCTAACCCTAACCCTAACTTTAACCCTAACCTGACCCTAAACCTAACCTTAACCCAAACCTAACCATAACCCTAACCTCACCCTAACCTTAACCTAACCCTAACCTTACCATAAAACTAACCCAAACTCTAACATTAACTTAAACGTAACTCTAACCCTTTCCCTAACCCTCACTCTCACCCTAACCCTAATCTAACCCTTTCCTTAAAGCAAACCTAACCCTTACTCTAACCCTAACCTCACGCTAACTTTAACCTAACCATAACCCTCACCCTAACTCTAATGCTATCCCTAACTCTACGCCTAACCTAACCCTAACTCGAACCCTAACACTAAACCTAACACTAATCCTGACGCTAAAACTAACTCTAACCGAAAACCAAAACGTAACCTTAACCTTACCCTAACCCCAATCAAACCCTAACCCTAACCCTAAACCTAACCTTAAACCACTGTATTGCCTTAGCATTAGGTAAAAGCCACGTGTTCACATGGGAGTGAAAGCAGGTGCATAGCAGCCATACAAACCCTAACCCTAACCCTTACCTTAACCTTAAACTAGCCCTGTCCATCAAGCTAACCCTAACCCAAACCCTAACAGTAAAACAAACCCTAACCTAACACAAACCATGACCCTAACCCTAATGCTAACCCAAACCTAACTTCTTTCTAACCTTAACCTTAATCTATCCCTAACCCTAACCATAACCCTAACCATAACTCTAAAACAAACCTTATCATACCAACCTAACACTATCCATAAACCTAACCCTAAACATAACTCTAACCCTAACCTAACCCTAAACCTAACTCTAACCCTAAGCTAAAACTAACCCTAACCCTAACACTAACCCAAAATCCTAACCCTAACCTAACCCTAACCCAAACCCTAACAGTAACACTAATCCTAACCAAGCCCTAAACCTAATCCTAACCATAAGCTGTCCCTAGCACTTACCCTAACCCGAAATTTAACCCTAATCCTAACCCTATCCCTAACCCTAACCTTAATCTCACCCTAACCCTAATCCTAAGCCTAACCAAAAGCCTTAACTCTGTGCCTAAACCTAAAACTAACCCTAAGCCTAACACTAATCTAACCTTAACCTAACCCAAATCCTAAACCTAAACTTAAACCTAACCCTAAATCCTAAACCTAACCTAACACTAACAATAACCCTAATTCTTACACTAACTGTAACCCTAACCATAAGCCTTAGCCTAAACCACTGCATTGGCTTAGGATTACTTAAAAGCCGTGTCTTGACATATGAGTGAAAGCAAGTGCATTGCAGCCAAACAAATAATAATCTTATTTACCTTTCAAATTTGAAGAAACTATTGCATTCACTGAGAGATAGGTGAAACCAGTGTCTTGAAGTTGATTGTAAGTGAATACACATGTAAAGCAACAAATTAAACAAGTTTCTATTTTTGTTTTCTTAACCAAAGAACTCACTGCTTTCAGCCAGCACTGCGGAAAAGCAGTGTTTTCATGTTGATTGTAATTGAAAACACTTGCATAGCAGTGTAAGATACAAGAATCTTGCTTAGATTTCAAAAGTGAAGGAACTGCAGCTTTGGAATAGCAAAAGCAGTGTTTTGACATTCATTGTAAATGCAAACAAGTATATAGCTGCCAATGTAATGAGTATATCCCTTAATTTGGAAAACTGAAGAAACCAGTGCTTTTGCATAACATTAGGGAAAAGCCATGGTTTTATGTTGATAATGAGTGAAACAAGCGCATTGCAGCCAAACAAACAAGAATCTTACTTAACTTTCAATATTGAATTAACTCCTGCATTCCCAGCGTGTTAGGTAAAATCAGTGTTTTGAAGATTTCAAGTGAAATCACAGGCATAGCAGCCAATAAAACACAAACCATATTTAGGTTTGTAAAGTGAACTATAACCTGCATTGGCTTAGAATTAGGAAAAAGCTGTGTGTATACATGTGAGTGAAAGTAACTGCATACCAGCCAAACAAACTGTAACCCTAATGATAACCCTTTCCCTAAATAGAACTGTAACCCTAACCATAACCTTAACCCTAAACCTATCACTAAATCTAACCCTAACCCTAATCCTAAGGCTAAACCTAACCCTAACTCTACCCTCATCATAAATTTAACTTAACCTTTTCCCTAACCCTAAACCTAACC